>JANEHU010002420.1:0-35014 GCA_027563435.1 Nasonovia ribisnigri | reverse complement strand
AAATGTCTAAACGAATGTGTAATTCAATGCATTGTAAACCAAAGTTTTTTGTTGTATCATATAGTAGAAATACATAAGAGTGCAATACCTATATTAATGTAATGTGTGTTCAACACACTAAATCTTAAATTAATATTTTTATTTGATTACAAATATAGTTTGTTAATGAGTGTGATGTACACATTTTATATTTAACATGTATATGTTAATAGTTTAAAGTAATGTATATTACTCGAAAGCCACAGCAAATGGATTGATTCGCCGTAACAGGTTGTCCAAGTCTGAAAGCAAGTTCTCCAATAGTGGTTGTTCACGTGGCTGTTGTGCCATGCGAATCTGATTTGCTGCCCCGGATTCAATAAAATACAACTCACAATACCTTGGTTGCATAAGTTCATTTCTGACAACATCATTACTAATCTTACGATACACCTGCCCGTGAACGGAGAATACCCTTGGTCCCTGACCAGGCAAACGTCTTGGGCTCAGATCAGTGGAGAAAGACGCAAATGCCAGAGTGTTGTTGTACCGGCGGATTTCTTTACGAAAGTGTTTTGCTACCCGCGAATCATCAACCAACAAACGAATTAATAACTCTGGTGGAGCACGCAAAACACGGTCTCCTGTAACAGCCATTTGACCATTATTGCAACACGTAGAAAAATGACCCGTTGTAGTACGCTCGCAGGAGAAATGGCGGGCACCACAGTGCCGGCAGACAACATTCAATGGTCCTAAGTCATGTCGTTCTGGAAGTTCGTGTTGAATGCCAGCCGGACGGTCTCTCATGGGTGCACGTGCTCTCGGTACAAACTGAAATTATAATGCATATTCATTAAGAATATATAATGTTATAAATGTTTATTTTAATTTTAATAAGATGCATTTACTAACTTCTTCATTGACGTCTGGTAGCAAAACGTCAAGTGCATCCCTGAATTCAAATTCTGCCTCTGCGTCAGCAGGAAGTAAATCCACATACTCAATGTCATCTTGTACCACTTCCTCTTGTAGCAATTCCTCTTCAGCTAGGTCCATCATTACCACTTCCACTTGGACTTCATCAACTTCTATCACCATCCCGTCGTTACCGGTTAGGTTAGCATTAGAGTTGTTAATAAATTTATTGTTACCTGTGCAACGAAACTCCATCAAAACCACCGACGTTTCCGCCGATCACACACAATCTAACCACCATGGTGATGTGCCTAAACTTAGACATTTTAAAGAAAATAATGGATAATAGCATCATATTGTAAACGTAATTAATAATTTATATTATGTTATTATAATAACATCTGTATTTTTATTATTAAAAAAAAAATATGTAAGATAAAAAAATAATGAATAATATGCGTAAGAACATGTATCTTTTACGCATACACGACACTGGGCTTCGTTATATCGTTATTATGTTATTACTTATCTGTGGCCGATTATACGGCAACACGGGAATTCCAAGAGTTTTGTGTTATATTTAGAAAAAGTGTGTACACTGTACACGTCTAATAATGGTACACATAATATACACGGAAAACAATGTTTAAGAAATTTTCCAGACTTACAAAACCAAAGCGTAAGAAGAGAATCCAAAAAAATATATTGTTGAAAAAGCGCGACGTACGTAACGAAAATGTATATCAACAACTACCGACCGATTATCTCGAGAAAGAATGTAGAAATAATAGAGCACATTGAAATGCAAATAAAAAAATCGAAACTTTCGAGATACCAAGTTTGGATTTTGAGGGAGCACGCTCGGGAAACAATGCATGTCGCTTTTTAAATTAGGCGTAATTTAATAATTGGGTGACTGTAATGATTTATAAGTACACAGGGTGAAAAATTATTCTTTTAAATAATAAAAAAAATAGTACTCACCACTCTACAGAACGACAAACGTAGTAAAAAAAAAAAGGTAGGAAAAAATAGGTGAGAAAAAAAAATAGTGCAAATTTGTATAGTATGTGTAATTAATTTGTATTACGTAAAAACAAACGACTTGCACGGTCGCTCGTCGAAGAAAGTCGCCCGAAGTCGGAGCGGAGAGCCGACCCAGGTCCATTACGCTTTTCGCCCTCTACCCCGCGACCACATGTCAGCAGTATAACCAAATGTTACATACCTAATTTAATTTTTTTTCAATTATTAAAAAAATATAAGCTTTTGGTCGATGGTCAACGGATTTGACAGACCCATGGTGTTGGTAATAACATCGGTAAATACCTAAAATGCAAGGCAAAACTAAACGGAGGAATCAATTCTATATTTATTTACCATCGACCAGCCGAAGTGAGTACACGTAACTTTATTATATTTTTTACTTTTTTTTGTTTTTTTTGACAACTTTACTAATGTTAATTTTTCGTTGTAGAATGTTTCAATTCACAAATTGTACGGTGACGGTGGCTGCAAGCCCCGTCACCAAACAAACAACTCTTGTAGCACCTAAAAGTATGTATAAATGTTGCAAATTGTCATGACGTATGTATACAATGTTAAATATAGTAATGTTGTCCACTTTTCTTTTCCAGAGTGCTACAATTGCAGAAAAACTGGCCACCTGGCCCGCCAATGTAAGTGTATTTTGTGTATATATTGTATATGTGATCGTAAACAATGCATCTAAAATATTATTTATTATGCAGGCAGGAAACCAAAAGTAAATGGGGGCTCGTCCCCTCGCCGCCAGCGACACCGGTCCCCCCGTCGTCGGAGAGACCGGTCCCCCTCCAGGAAGCGAGACCGGTCCCCTACCCAGCGTCGCCACGGGGAAAACAAACGGGGCTCGGCCCCCCCCGGTATTGGGGAACGGCGTGAGTTGGGGGCAGGCCCCGCGCCAGCACTCGGGCCATGTCCGAGGCCCGAGTGCAGTTTCGTCTGTGACGAAGAATTTGGCCACCATGAACATGGAAGTGAGTAATATTAAAAACATTTATATATATATGTAATATGTGACATACATGTTTGTTATAAATGTTGTTAAATAAATTGTTTATAAGAGGACCGCTTTGCAGAAGGTGGTAAGCTATAAACAGTTCCTATGTATTATTTTTTAAGTTCTTTTTATTTTCTAATTTTAATTTGTTTTTGTATTTATTTCCAGAATGAATATTATTAAATTAAATAATAAATATATATAAAACAACAATTATTTATAAGTGTTTTTTTTTTTTTATACATAACCTAACCAAACTTATATTTCAACAACATATATGTAACACATGTTGTCATAAGTATAAGTTTGCACACCTCTCCTTTAAACTGGAATGCATAGGCTCGAACAAATTACTGCTGGTACTGTTGGTTAATGAATAATACTGAAGACAACATTAATTGTTAACCAATGGCTTATTGATGGTAACGGTAGCCTAAAGGTATTGCAATAAAATAAGTAAGAAAAAAAAATGAAACTTTTCAAGTATAGTTACTAAACATGGGTATCAATTAATTTTATTAATATTTGAATATAACACACATTAAACTCAATAATATTTTAATACAACACACATTAAAATACAATTAAAATTGAAATTATTTTTGCATATATGTATAATAATATATTATTCACACATGTATATGTAGTTTTTTTGAAAGTTGTTTGAAATATCTCAAACAATAATATTAATATGTGTAAGCAAGTGTAAAGGTTAGTACCTATATACAAAAGTATATGGTGTGAATTGCAGTAATTAAACTTGGTAATACATATTATATAGGTATATATATATTAGTATAACTTTATATGTATGTTTTACGAAATTTAAATTTATTGAATTTATATATTGTAGTCTTTTTACATGTACTTACATTGTTATGTGTGTAACGACATTGTCTTAACAAACGACACACCAAGCTCTTATTAAAACTCTTAGCTTTTAAATAAATGTACTGCAAAATGTCTATCCAATTCGTGCATTCAAACTACTTATATATATATATATATATATATATTATGTATATTTTAATATAATTGATATACATATTTTAAATAATTATAATGAATGTATGTACATTATCATAACAGTGTAATGTACCTATATTTTTTGTACATTACATTTGCCTAGGTAGGTTAATTTTTAAATTATTATTATTATTAAATTAAACAATTATTACATTGCTAAGGATATATTATAATATGTATATGCATATAATAGTAATAGTAACATTTACAATTTATTAAAGCAAATATAATAATAACGTTTTAGAAAGATATGTTTAAAACAGTGATAAATAAAAAATAAAAAAATAAAAAAATTATATTCATATATTATAAATAAAAACAATTATTATTTAGTAGTAATGCCAAGAAAAAATTTTGAAAAAAAAAAATGCAAAAAAACAGATTTGAATCTCGAGCACTTGAACCGTTTCTGAATTTTGCGTTTCACATATGGGTTATTGAATAATACTGAAGACAACATGTATGGTCGTACTACTAAAGTAAAAAAAAAAATGTAATTTTCAAAATGTACTCATTAATTACTACATTTTTTCCTACATGCATTTTAAATACAATGAAGTTTAAATTCTAATATGTATAATACATTTTTGCATGCCAACGACATAATAAAAACAATATTTTAAGCATAACTACACCATTTAATTAATTTATTATAATACTATATATATATGTAGTTTTCTTTTTCTTGTTTTGAAAAAATATTGCTGAAATAAAAAAAAAAATATGTGTAAGCCAATGTAAAGGTTAGTACATGAGGTATGAGGTATGAATTGAAGTAATTCATAAACGACATTGACACACCAACCTCCTACTAAAACTCTTAGCTATAATAGTTAATGTACTGCAATACTCGTGAAAAATGTCTATTCAATCCGTGCATTTTAACTACTTACATTTTTAATATTGTCGAAATGCTGATTAATTGCAACTTCCACAACGTCCGGAATCGAATTAATTTACTTAATATACCTAACAACAATAAAATTAAAATGCATGATAATTTATTAAAGCGAACACAACGTTTAAGAAGATAGGTTTAAAACGCTGATATAAAAACAATTATTAAAACAGTTATTTTGAATTTTTGAATCTCGAACACTCGAACCGTTTCTCAACTTTGCGTTATATTTTATTTTATTACACACGGAAATATCGAAGATGAATAATAATAATAATAATAATAAATGCCATACGCCATAAATAACGAAAATCGAGGGAGATAAGCGAGCGGCGACGTGCAAATAAATAGCTAACGCGCGAGAAGTATTACGATTGTCGTCATGGAATAAACGCGGAGTGCCGTCAGCGCCCCCCCGCGGATCTTATAGCGTTATTAGCATTTTATTATATAAGATGATAGACAAGAAAAAATAATCATTTTTAGCTGTGATACAAATTTTAAAATGCTTTGCGCATCAAAATATATATATGTTGACGGAACTTTCTCATACTGTTCCAAGTTTTTTAAACAGATGTTTACAATACATGGTCACATAAATGGTCATTAGAGTACCGCCACACCATGCGTTTTAGCGGGTCCGGGTAAAACGTATCCGGTCGACCGGAACAACAACTTACATTGTTTCTAATCATAGGTGCTATATTAAAGCGTTTTGTCGGGACCGGTCGATTCCTGCCGCTGACCGACCGTAACATGTTGCGGTCGGGCGGGAAACGAATCGGCAGGACATGTCATCAAAACACATTATTTTAAATCGTGTATGCCACACTGTGCGTTTTGGCCGTTGCGTTTTTTGAATTTTTTATCTAGACATATTTTTTAAATAGGTATTTAAATAAATATTTATATTTTCAAAAATGGTTTTTGATACCGATAAATTTATATCGTGTATCCAAAATAACCCTTCCATATGGAAAATTGGATCCAAAGATTATATGGATAATCATTTAAAACAAAAAAGTTGGAACACGATTGGTGAGTACATGTTTGAAGATTGGAGTGAGCTTGAAGAACATGCAAAAGAAAGTAAAGGTAAGTATTCTAAATTATATTTTATATTTATTAATAAACTATACAATTATTTTATTATTATACCATGTAAATATAAATTACATTATTGAATACATATGAAATATTTATTAAAAAAAAATATTAAAAATTAAATTAATAAATAATAAATAATATTTTTTAATATTAAATTAAATATTTAGGTATTAAAATATTTATAAAATTTAAAAATAATTTTATTCTAAAACTTAGATTTTTATTTAAAAATCAAATCATGTCATATTGAAAATCTACTGCTCCTGGGCCCACAAAGTAGTTAGCAAAGTAATCCCTCACTTCAACTCCATGCGAACGAGTCCCTGTTCCACGAGCTTCAATATCTTCTAAGTTGTGCGTTTCAGAATCTTCATAATTTATGCCATCTCTTTTACGAACGAAGTTGTGCAGTACGCAACATGCTTTTATAATGTCATCCGTAAAATCTGGCTCCACCTGGATAGCCGTATGTAAAACACGCCATTTATTCGCGAGTACTCCAAATGCACATTCGACTGTGCGCCTTGCTCTGGATAATCGGTAGTTGAACACTCTTCGGGAATCAGTAAGGTTACGTCCAGAGTACGGTCTAAGTAAATTGGTATGTAAAGCAAACGCTTCATCTCCAATAAACACATACGGTTGTGGGTTGGTACTTGTATTTGGTAAAGTAACTGGTTCAGGTATGTTCAATTTACCTTCATATAATTGTTTACCAAATGCACACTCCTTGAACACATTGGAGTCCCCTTCACGACCATATGAACCAACATCGATTACAACAAAATTCAAATTTGCATCAACTATTGCCATCAATACGATAGAAAAATACTTCTTAAAATTAAAGTACAACGAACCGGAGTTATTAGGATTTCTACATCTTATATGTTTGCCGTCTATTGCTCCTAGACAATTTGGAAAATTGGTTTAGAATAAAATATATTTGATATTTCCACCCAATCTTCTTTGGTCGGTTTAGGCATCTCTTTTGAATTAAAAGTTGACCATATCACTTTACAAGTGTCTTTTACGATCACTCCAATCGTATTTCTTCCCACACAAAAATCAAATTTTAATGCAGCGAAGCACGTACCAGTTGATAAATATCTAATAAATAAAAAATACATTATTAAAAATACATTTTGATGGGTCACTTTTTTTAGTTTTTACATTCAGAGCGTAGCAATGAATGCATTGATTTTACAATGTTTTTTTTTTTTTTTTATTATATTTTTAGATTCTGAGCGGAAAAACAATTTTCAAAAAATTTCCACTTAAGTTGAACTATTTATAGGCATATGCAATTTTCGACTATTATTAGTTTTTATTAAATTACTAATATAAATTTAATAGAAGGCTTCTAACATATTGTTACAATATCAGTTGAAAAATAATAGAAATTCATAGTCACAATTTTTTTTTATAAGCATTCATAGTTTGAATTTTGACAAAATACGTACAAAATTTTCAGGTCTCTTCAGGTGTCCCTCAAGGTTCCCATTTAGGTCCTCTACTGTTTCTAATTTTCATTGATGATTTACCACATTATATATTAGATAACTCTAACATAGCACATATTTTATTATTTGCTGATGATGCTAAAATTTTTTGCAAGATAAATTCTGAAGCTGATCAAATAAATCTTCAATCAATATTAGATAAGTTTGTTATATGGAGTAAAAAAAATTATTTACCATTAAATATTAATAAATGTAATGTAATTTATTTTACCCGTAGAGCTAATCCTCTTTTGAATCAGTATATAATTAATGAGTGTCCCTTATCAAGAGTCAATTCAATCAAAGATTTGGGAATTCACTTTGATAGTGATCTTGGCTTCAAATTGAATCATAAAACAATCCTCAACAAATCATATAAGATGTTAGGTTTCTTAAATTGAAATACTAAAGAATTTAAAAATCCTAGATGCTTAAAATTACTTTATACTTCTTTAGTTAGATCTAACCTTGAATTTGGCTCACTTGTTTGGTCGCAAAATCTAACAACATTTTACTCTGAACTTGATAATGTTCAAAACAAGTTTCTCAAAAATATTTCTTATAAACTAAATCTTCCTTTCTCCAGAGACTCAATTATACCAATTCAGGTATCATTGGATCTCGATAGTCTTTCTCTGAGACGGAATCTAACAGATATAATGTTTATTTTTGACATTATTAATGGTTTTGTTCTTTGTCCTGAATTATTAGTAATGATTGGTTTCCGAATTCCTCGTCTTTATACGCGCAATCTAGATTTATTTGTTATTCCACATTATAGAACTAATAGTGGAGCCTTCTCTTTTCTACCAAGAGCTCTTAGGTTAGCCAATTTAATCTCCCACCATCTTGATTTTTTTAATTCTACTCGTGTAAATTTTTAAACTAAATACTGTATTGCTTCTAAAAAAACCACATTTTATCTAACTCTCATTACTCTTTACATTGTTTCTAGTCGTATACATTTATACTTAGTCATTTATTTTTAATTTTAAAACATTATTTAAATTTTTGTATTATTATTACCTACTTAATTTATATGTATCTTGGTTGTTGTCATATTGTTATATTATATACTTTGTAAAGGGCTATTGCCCGTTGAATATATTCAATAAAATAAAATAAAATAAAAATATAATTATAGTGACCGATCTGAAAGCCAAATGGAGACATATTAGAGATCACTATTCAAAATTTATGAATCAGGGTAAAAGTGGCGATAGTGCAAAAAGAAAAAAATACGTATACGCAGAATCACTGACGTTCTTGCAGCATATAATTAAAAAAATAAGGTAATTCTATTAATAAAGATATTTATTACAAACAATAATATTCATAAAAACTGAACATCACTATAGTAATGACAACTAGATAAATTATTTTTTTATTTGCTCATAGGACGACAGGTAATTTCGATGAAAGTGTACAAGAAGAAGGAGAAAATACCGGTGGAGAAGATTCATTCCACGAGCTAGTTTTAGATAATGAAATGATACCACCTCAATCCAACAGATATTCAACTTCAAAAAGTAAAAAACAAAATAGCTCCAAGGTACAAAAGATGACACAATTTCAAAAAGAGTTACTAAGCAATTTAGCTACTTCCGAAGAAAATGAAACTTCTGATCCTGATAAGGCATTTTTATATTACTTATTACCCGATTATAAAAGACTAAACTATGATCAAAAAACAGATTTTCGTCTCATGACTCTACAATATTTTAGGAACGTATCATTAGGATCTAATCAACTACAATCAACTCCACCATGTTTTAACATTTATCAAAACACTAGTCAGAATGTCCCTATTCCAACTCAATATTCAAGTGTATGCCATTCATTCAATCCCGGCATGGAGAACAATCAAAATCAAAATCTTATGCCACAACCTTTGCCAATATATTCATATAATTTCAATCCAAATGCTCAACATTCCACACCATATCATAAAAGCTCATTTACTTATATATCTGATCAATCCCAACAACCTACTACTAGTGGAGATTTGTTTGAAAAACTGTAATAGTATGATAAATAAGTAAAGTTTATACTTATTGCAATAGGGTGCGTCATTTCAGTTTTTAAATTCAAACATGACATTTTTAAATTTTTTTTATAAATATTAAAATTACAAGGTTTTGTTATATAGTAAAATATTATATGGTGCTTATAATGTATTAATGACGTTAAAAAAGTATTTAATTTTTAATATTTTAAGAACATGAAATTGTTTCATTTTTTATATTTTATAATTTTATAACGAAGATTGTTATATTTTAACGTTATTTATACTATACTGTTAAATATTATTTGATCTTTGAAAACAAATAAAGTATTATATTTTTTTTTTCTTATAATGTAGGTAGTGTTTGTCTGTGTATTTTCATAACCTAATACAGAAATTATGTTAAAAAATAAAAATAATTATTTTAATTTTTGATAACAATAGCTTATAGGTGATTAGTGATAACTTATAAATTATTAATAATCATATACATATATTACATTGAAAAACTTAACTTTTAAACGTAATATAAAAAAAACTTACCTTAAAGTAATTGTTAGACGTTCCTCAGCAGATATCGGATTACGAAGTTCTGTGGTATTTTTCGTTATATGTGGCCGTAGAGTTTTTAGCAACTCATCAAAACTTGAAATTGACATACGGTAATATTCAAAGAATTTATCAGGATATTGTCTAATATTTTCAAAAATGTCGTAAACTGGCCTATTTTCTCACGATCCGTATTTAGTGGGTGTACCCAATACCTTCTTTTTGCTTTCGGTGGATCTAATAAACCTAATGCTTCGGCTACAGCAACAACTTTTATCTTTTGACGATTCATTTAATCTATATTTAAATGTATTTAATATACACTAATTAATAATAAAATATTATATAACTACGATTAAATACATTTATAAAATATAAGTATAGTATACTTACTTATGGAGTGTTTAAAAAATTAATTAAAAAATACAAAAATGTAATAATTTTGACACACTTTAATTAGGTAGGTACCTATTTAAATATTATACTCGTACCCATAACGTTATAACTGACAAGTAATATAATAAAATAATTCTGCATAAATTATGTAAGTAATCTAGGTCCACATCAAAGAGCGTAGAGACGTTGAATGTAATGAAATTATTGGCCGTAGGTGGTTTGACGAATTTGGAGACTAGTGGTGGCGTTTGGAACTTGGAATGCAGTAGCGGGAACAAAAACACATAGATGTGACATAGGCAAAATCATCCGGTCAAAACGCGTCCGGTTTACCCGCTAAAACGCATGGTGTGGCAGGACCCTTACATACCACTTGTTTTTTGTTTATTAGCCGGAAAAACTACAGATACATTTATTTCATGTTTAAAACACGTCCATGAAAAATGTAGGGTTATTAATTGTGATTTTAAACCAATAGCTATTATCAGTAATTTTGAAAAAGCAATCCATCACGCTTGTAACTTCATTTGGCCAAACATTAAAATATAGGTATGGATGCCGATTCCACATAACACAAGCTTGTTATAGGAATATACAACAAAATGGATTAAGTGTAGACTACAAAACAAAAGATTCAGAAATAAGTAAATGGTTGATTCATTGTTATGGATTAGTGTAGAGCCGGAAAATGTTTCAGAATTTTTTACTCTTACTTTAATGGAATTGAAACCTGATGATAATCGAGTTACGAAATTTGCTGATTATTTAGTCGATACATACATAGGAGAAGATGCTATGTTTCCACCTGATTTGTGGGCCTGTGCATCAGTTGATACGTGTTTAACAACTAATGTATGTGAATCATTTCATGCGCATTTTAATTCAAGTTTCAATTCCACTCACCCCAATATATATTCAGTCATTGCGAAATTAAAAGAAATACAAACAGAAACGTACATTAAAATCAACAGCCTAGATGCACCATTTCAATTTCAGAATACAAAAACTAAAAAAAGAGAGAACTCTTAGGAAGAACACTTACAAAATATAAAAATAAGGAAATATCAGTAACTGAATACGTTAAACACATGGCTTTTTACTTAAAAAAATAGATTTATACATTATTACACTACAATTGTTCACTTATATTTTTACACTTATACACATACATTTACTCATAAATACATTTTATAGTTATACAACGACTTTCGTACTATAAATAATAATACGAAAATGAAAATAATTTTTGGAGGATAATGAGAATCCCCTCCTCGTGGTGTCCTCTGGGTAATGCTAAATGGTTCTCAAAAATATTATAAGAAAATTATATAAAAACATTTTTATCCGGGCCGTGTTTCACCTAAATATTTTTTACCTCTAAAAACCCTGGGCCGAATTTACACCTTAATTATTTTTACCTGAAAAAAACACGGGCCGAGTTTACAATAGACCTTTTAAACATTTTTTTTCCTCGGGCCGAGTTTACAATCGCCCACCTATACAGCAGAGCGACATCCACTTGCCCACCTTTTTTTTTATTACCTTAAACTGGTACTTACCTCACAATGAATACGCTGATATGTATGTACGTCGATGTATGTTCTCAAGAGTAATATATTTATATTATATATTTAATACATTTTTAATCAGTACGCAGGATATAAAAAAAAAAATCAGAAAATTTAATGATACACTACACGGTATTTAAAACATTTAAACGAGCAACTAACTTGTACACTTCCTTTCTATTTCAAAAACAAAATATTACTGTTAACTGTTAAACTTACTGTCTGCAGATATTCAATCGAAATTGAAAACATGGTGGTGACCAACAGCTACACTAGTGGTGAGTTATGGCAATAGTACAGGGAGTACAATATAATGTTATCTTACTAAAAATGGTACAAAATGTGGCGGACGAAGGACTAGGACATAGGTCACCCTAAACAATAATACAATAGGCAGCTGCTACAAGCCTACAGAGTATAGGGTATTTTTGTATTGTAAGTACCTATCTATATTATTAGTGTTAAATACCTTTATAATATTAATATTAAATAAAACTGTTTTTAAATAATATATTACTTTGAAAAAGATGGTTTAACCGAACTTGACACTAGTCATTTTACTCATTCTACTCTTCTATATATCACACGATTATTTAATACATACACTATACGCAATACAAGTTAGTAGGGGAGAGTGGTCCACGTTGAGACAAAAATCGTATTATTGTGTCTCATTAAAGATAGGAGAGTGGTATATCATTTCTAACTGTACTAAACGAATCAGAAAGTAGTAGGGCTTATTATAGCATATTAGATCATCATTAAAAACTATTTAAAACACTTTAAAAAATTATTTTTTTAAAAAGTAGAAAGTGTCTCATTGTAGACCACCCATGGTCTACAATGAGACATATGTTCTTTTTGATATAAAATAAAAATTAACATGAATAAACCAATTTAACTTTCTTAAGTTTGGTTTTTTTACCTCACAAACATCATAGAAATATTACATAGGTAAAGGTATGCTATATATTATATACCTAAATAATATAATTATAAACATACAGTATATACCATATGAACAACTTATATAAATAAAATAAAAACAAACAAATAGGTATAGTTAATATTCTTCTTTTAATTTAAATTAACATACAGTCTTACTCTTACTTTGATCATAACTTTAAATTACAACATATAATGTAACTTAAAAAATTAACAATTAGGAACATAGGATTAATATTTATTATTCAGTCTTACTTTGACTATTACTCATAGGCGCAACTAAGGGGGTGCTTGGGGGTACTTCAGCACCCCCAGCCTTTAATTTAGCGCCCCCAGATCAAAAACACCAAAAATGGAAAAATTATATGAAAAAAAGTTTTCTTTGTTTTACGTAAGGTTTTTTTTATTTGGCGTTTTTAGTGGAAACACAAATTGTTTATGATGTTTATAGTTATATAATATGGTTTTATCAAAATATTAGGTATGTAACATCGACAATTATATCGTGCAGTCATAGATTATATAATAAATTCTTCAGTCGGCAGTAATTTCAATATCATTTAAAAATATGAAAGTTTTAGATAACAGATAAGTGATAAGATGATAAACCCAGTAGTTTATTTATAGAATAGTGTCACTTAGTAGTTTATTCGATCAGCCACCAAACGTTATTGTTCGATTGAATATTTATACAGGCAGTTGGCATATTTTGTTTATCATAAATCATATAATACCTAGTGTATACGCGTTTGAAAGATTTTAATAAAATATTTCGTTCCCTTATGTTAATGTGATCTGTGAAGTGTAAAGTGTTTTAACTATTATAAATTTGAAAATGTTTAATATTTTTAATTTGAATAAAAAGAAAAACAAAAAAAAATAATCACGCCATAGAAGATGAAAATATTGATGACCCTGGAACCAGTGAAACCCCTTGTCAAAGTTCATCTTGTGAATTAAATATTACAGCAGCAATTCCAGGTACAGTATACAGTAAAATGTATACTACTATACTTTACTTGTTAGAATTTAATAATTAACAAGTTGTTTCCAATTGTTTTATTTTAAAGAACATGATGAATTGCCACAGTTAAATTTAAACATTGGGTCATATTCCGATTTAGCTGACTTAGGTACATTGGATACTGGACCATGTCGCCCTGTTCTCTCTGTAAGTTTCTTTTTATAGACTTTCAAGCTAAATATTTATTTTAACTTTAAAATACATTAAAAATAAAATATATTATATATAATATATATTATCTTCTTAATAAGAATGCTTCTTATGGTCTTGATAAGTTTATTTTAATCTTAGACTTACACAAAAACCAAATTTGGAAAGCAGTATAGATCATTCCAAAGTGAATGGTTCAAAAATTATGAATGGTTAGAGTACAGCATCAAATGCGATTTTGCGTTTTGTTTTGTTTGCCGCATTTTTGGTACTAGTAGTGTTGAAGATATATGGACAAAAACTGGATGTAACAATTGGCAAAAAGTAAGTTATTATTTCATCTAACAAATGTAGGTACCGATAATTATTATTTTATTTTTTATTAAGCACTTTAATCAATCAAAAAAAAAAATAATAATATAATAAACTATTCACTATACTATTAGCGTGTTAAGGAATAAATTTCTTTATTTTAAATTAATTGTGATGTCTTTATCAGTTCATTGTAAAAATAGGTAAACATCAAAACAGTGATGTTCATAAAACAAATTTAGCAAAAATTATTGCATATAAAACAACCAAACAATCTGGTTCCATTATGGCCAAATAATCCGACACGAGTAATTCCATGATGTACTTTTCAGTCTATCAAAGAACATATTAATACTGAAGTTTTAAATTGTTCTGTAAATAATGAAAATATAATTATGAATGAATATTATGATGAATCATATTTACACGAGTTTATAGTCAATTGTGTACCTTTCTTAGCATTGTGGACACCTATTATGAATAATAAAGTCAACAATGGCATTGAAATTTGGCAGACTAATGCTACCGTTGAGTTTTGGTTTAAAACGGTAATTATTGACATACTCGATGGTGATCGAATGTGGAAATGCGGTCGGTCTTTAAGACTTATGAGACACCGTGTGTTGAATGCGCACAAACAAATAGAGTATAAAATTAGGAAAAAAGCTTATACGCGTCAACTTGATTTTGACAATAAGTCTAAGCAGATAACTACAAAAGGAAATGGGAAAAGAAAAATCTCAGAATTGTCTAGTCTTAACCATTTAGACGCAACAGAAAGTTGGGGGAAAAAAGAAAAACAACACAAACATCTCCAACACACCAATTACCGTGCTTTCAAAGCCCTGCCGTTAAAAATCCCAAAGTCTTTGACCACAGCTGATGAAAATAACATTTCGCCCAAAGTGGTCGAAGGTATTGAAAGAGTTGTGGTTATAGAATGTGACAATGAGACTAGGTTTACTGTTGATGAGCCTATTAACAACGACATGGTTGTACATGATTTGAGTAAGCAATTGGACGATTGTTTAATAAAGTCAGTTTCGACACCTGGCTGTCATAAATCTCCGTTTCGACTACCAGCACTAGCTATGGATTTACACCAAAACATGCTACCTAAATATTTGACTTACTGTAAGCCAATTAAGATGCCAAAAAATAAAGATTATCTAGTTGGAAAATATAGTAACTTATTATCTAGTGATAACAATTCTAACATCATGTCCGACATGTATTTCTCAGAGTTTAATGTATTGTCTGGAAAAAACTGGCTGTCTAACTTTATTATAGATATTTGTTTGTTGTCATACGCTAAAAATCTGCGCTTAGAAAACACACACATTTTATCATGCAATGATGAGACATGGCTGTTGGGAAAAAGAGAAGTTGGGGAAGTGTATAACAAAATTACTTTCAATGAGAGCAATATTCTTCCATGGTTAGTTGGTGCTCACTGGATTGAAGTTTTTATAAATATCAACAGAAAGTGTTATATCATGGACCCAATGAGGCCATATGATATAGAGCATAGAACATCAAAAGATCGTTTCAACAGAGTATTTAAAACGTTGAAATCAGATGTAATTTACGGCGATACATCAATGTCCATTGTTAACACAGATTTCATGCCCTTCTGAAAATGTTCCAAAACAAAATGATGAATTTAATTGTGGAGTTTATATTATACTAGCTGATCCCGTGCACTTCGCTGCCCGTAAAATATGACTACTCTTAAAAAAATTGTGAATATTCAACTAATTTTGTGTGTAACTCACTGCAGTAAGTGCAACTCAGCCACCCTTGTAGGCAACCCGACTACGTCGGATCGCGCACAACGCCGATGAGCGGCTACATGTGTAAAAATTCAATTTGATGCATGCTTGTACAGATAGTATAGGTAACTTATCAGATAACCGTAATAACAGTCCGAACCCCTTGAAAATCTTAAAAATTGATGACTGTAAGCTAACTAATCTGATTCAAAATCATAATTGGTCAGAAATATTCGACTTTAATGATGTCAATTTAGCCTTACAGTACTTGGTTGAAACTATAAATAAACTAAAAAAAAACTCCACAACAGAAATAACTATTTCATCTAAAACTAAAAAATTAAAGCCATGGGCCACAACTGCGATTATTAATTCCATCAGACAAAGAGATCGCTTGCATATACAAGTTAGAAAATTTCCCTTAAATCTGAAATTAAAAAGCTAATACATACGATTTAGGAACAAATTAACCAATGTAATAAAAGACGCTAAGATAACGTACTATAAAACCGAAATACTGAATTCCGGAAATAATATAAAACTTAAATAGAAAATAATCAAAGATATAATTGCAAAAAATAAAAAACAAAATCATTTTGAAAACCTAATAAAATTAATTAATGATACAACAGATATAAAAAAACAAAATAGTATATTAGCAAATCAATTTAACAATTATTTTGCTAACGTGGCATCCGATTTAGTTGCACAAATACAAAAGTGTAAAATTGAAAACACCCCCCTTATTACACCATCTGAATTAAATAATACAGAAACCCAAAATAAGCCTTCCTTAAATAAATTTGAAACTATAACAACGGAAGAAATATTTAAAGCAATCTCGAATTTAAAAAATGGGTCATCTCCTGGAATTGATAAAATTACAACTGATTTATTAAAAAAACATAATACCATATTTTGTATACCCTTACGTCAAATTTTTAACCTAAGTATTTCTCAAAACCTAATACCAGATAACTTTAAAGTAGCCATAATCACACCAATACACAAAAAAGGTCCAACTACATCATATAGTAACTTACGGCCAATCTCAGTAATTTCAAATATAGCAAAAATATTCGAAAAAATAATAAAAAAGTGGTTACTAGACTATTTAGAATCAAATAATCTATTCTTTAAGCACCAATTTGGGTTCAGGCCAGGTAAGGGAACTGACCAAGCTATAGCCAATGTAACTAAAACTATATATACTGCCTTAGAAGAAGGGAAAAAATGCGATACTATTTATCTCGACTTAACCAAAGCATTCGACACAGTAGATCATAACATACTTTTAAATAAAATGAATAGTATCGGAATATCTGGTTCGGCTCTTTCTCTTTTTACATCCTATCTTAATAATAGAATACAAATGGTAAAAATTAATGATTCCATCAGTAATGAGTTGTCAATAAAATGTGGAGTTCCGCAAGGTACAACGTTATCTCCTATTTTATTTAATATCCAACTAAATGATATAAAAACACTTAATTTAAAAAGTCAAGTTATATGCTATGCTGATGATACCGCACTAATTTGCATAGGTAATACATGGAACGAAGTTTTTAATAATATTGAGACAGACCTCAAAACCATTGATAACTGGTTAGGTGTTAATAACTTATTCTTAAATTTTGAAAAATCAGCTATTATACTACATTCTCTCACCAAGCCCACTTTACCGAGCTTCAATTCAATTAAAATCCACGATAATACATGTCAGATTCATAACCTATGCCACTGCAAATCAATCAATATAGTAAAAAATTTCAAATATCTAGGTATTGAAATGTGCTCTGATATGAAGTGGGTAAATCAAATTACATCTGTCTGCAATAAGTTGAAAAAATTAATTTATATAATAAAACAACTTCGTGATATTCTACCACTTAAAGACATTAGAATATTTTACTTAGCTCTTGTTGAATCGCAAATCACATATAGTTTAATAGGTTGGGGTGGTGCCTATGATAATATTCTCTCCCTACTTCAAACCTGTCAAAACACAATTATCAAAGTTGCAATTAAAAAAGACCGTAGATATCCAACCGAAAAAATATTTAAAGAGTTTAATGTATTAAATATTAAAAACCTGTACTTTAAAATAAGCATTTTGTATATAAAAAAAACACAATATATTGTCCCCTTTGAACCATGGTGTCAATAGTAGGTACGCACTAAATAAATATTCCCAATTTTAGCCAAAAAAAACCAGCTGTCGAATGGTATTTGATTTCATAGGGACCCAGATTTTCAATTCAATGCCAACTTATTTAGCAAACATGCCATTGCCATTGTTTAAGAAACATATCACACACTGGTTAATGTATGAATGTGACGTCACTAAATATGATTAAAAATTGCCACTCTATTCACACACATATTATCATTCAGAATCTTATGTTAACTATTGCTTCCATGTATATATTTAATATTAGTATTATTTTCGTCATGAATTATTTTGTACCAATCTACCTATAACTTACTTTATCTGTTTTTGTTTTTGTTTTTACTTTTATTGTACAATTAGGATATTAATTTCAAACACAAATATTGTAGATGTCTGTCAATTATAATTTTAAGCAAATGTGTAATGTATAGTAGATAACCCTGGGCCTCCACACGAGTATGTCTCAGTGAGGCCTAGTAATCTCATAGATTTAAATTTAAATAAAAAAAAAATAAAAAAAAAGGAAAGCACGCTACTAATTGAATATCAAAATTATAGTTAAATTATTTAAGTTACATTTTTATGGACATTTTCATTAGATATTAATTAAAAAGATAACTTCAAAAGAACATGTAGCCTAATATTAAACACATTGAGAAAAAAGCATGGTTTAGTAAACCGACCTTTTAGCATAAAACCGTCCAAAGTTCAGGTGGCTATAACAATAATCACGCCATTTCTATGACGTCAATCACCCTTTCCTAAATAACGGCATGTCCCATATAAATAGGAGCTATTGTTACAGAGGACTTCAGAGATAGTTCATCACTCCAACATTTACAATACTTGTCTGGGTCGCGGCCGTACTGCCGCCGCATCGCCGTCTACATCAAGTACAAAATTTCCAGTCTTGTAAAAGATACTTTTAAAATTGTATTTAAATACAGATACAAATACATTCATTCAGAAAGTATTTAAAATACATTTCAAATACTTTAAACAAAAAGTATTTAAGAACAAATACAAATACTTACCATGTATTTAATATTTAAATACTTTTCAAATACTTTTTAAATTTTTCTTTTCTAATAATTAGTTTGATAAATTTATGTTGTAATTACTAATTACTAATTTAAAATTGTCATGTTACATTAATGTGCCTATTATTAGAACTGTTTGTACCACTTTCTTATTAATTGTATACTGAAAAATTAAAATAATTATAAAACTTATAGTATTATAGCAATTCTTTAATATTAGCTACCTAATTAGTAATTAAACAGTTGTTAATGAAATAATAAAGTATAAAATGAAGAAGATAGACGCTCTGTTTTATTAAAAAAAAAAAAAATCATTCCCTAAAAATTTTGTTGCATTTAAGTAACATGGTTTTTTCAAAGTGTTCATCGCTCATTTTTCCTCTTTTTTTTGATAAAATGGCTCCGCCAACGTTAAAAACTCGTTCAACTGGAGCACTAGATGGCAGTGGAGTGTTATACTTGATAAAAACTTTCTTCAATGTAGGAGTCAAATTAAGAGTTTCCAGTTTCTTTGTTGGACTTCTCTTTAAGAAGTCACCCAATTCCGCTTCGATAGCAATGTTTTCCGGTTTTTTTTGTGTCCAAGAAAAGAATGATGTGTTAGCATTGTCATCACTGTCACTATCAACATCATGTTCACTAATGGGACTGTTTACACCTAATGATTTATTTTCATGAGCCAACATAACAGCATCTCGCAAAAGAGTGACTGCAGTATTTTTCTTGAATTGATTATCTATCCATGCTGTTTTAAAAAATGGATGTGATGTCGCTGAAATTATGAGGAATTCATCATTTAAAAGTTCTCCAAATCTTTTTTTAACTCCTTCATGAAGAGCAATTATTAAAGGCTGACAATAATTCATGCGACTGTTTTTGAGTTTTTCGAACTTTGACATTAGTTCCGTTATAGTGGGCAATAAATATCCAAAGTACATATTATGTTCACCCTAAAAAAATACATTATATGCATATTAAATATTGGTGACAATTATATTATCATGCAGGGAAAATTCAAAATTATAATATTTGGTATTAAATTCAAGTGTTATTCATTTTTAAATTACATTATTTTCTCAATATTTTGAACCATACCTGAAGGATATCAAGTGAAATGGCTAGAGGCTCCATAGCTGTACAGTACTCTTAGATAAAATCGGAATCGCTCTTTTTAATTCTTGAGACTTTAATTTCGTCACACATAGTATTAAATTTAGAAATACTTGACCTATAACAGTTAAGTAGAAATTTCATACTGTCATATAAAGAATTCCATCGAGTAGCATTTGGTGTTTTCAGATATACGCCTAAAGAATTTTTTATAATGTCAGCAACTTGGGTAGAACGGTTCTGATTATTGAAGATATCATTAATTTTTGCAAAAGTTGATCGACTTTGTTTTTTTATACTGGTAACATAGTAATGCAGTTTCAGAATCCTATGAAATAAATAATAATATATTATGTAATAGACTTCAAATTATAAACTAATTAATATTTATTTTATAAATTAAAATTTACTTTTGTGGCTACTAAGTTGAGGGTATGTGCAGCACAGCGATGGTGTTTTGGTAAACTGTATAAATTTTCAAATTCATTATTTTCAGTATTATTTTCACCCAAGAGCAAAACATCAATCATTGGTAAAATGACTACTCCTTCTGGACCTTCTGATATATCATCTACCTCACCGTCCTCACCAATGGTGTTATAGTTATTTACAATATTTTCTTCCTCATCAGACATTTCTATAGCTTTGTTCACAAATGTATTCAAATTGAATTCTGTTGAAGAATAATCCTTATAATCTTTCTTACTGTAAACACTAAAATAAAACAAAATATATATAAAAATGGAAGTATAAATATTAAATACATACACAGATTTGAGGTTACTCACTTGAAACTTTTCACAAAATTTGACCCATTGTCAGTGGTTGTATGGGAAATTTTATTGTTAATTTCAAATTCTGTGTAAACAGCTTCCATGGTTTTAGCTAATACATCATATGTGTTTTCCTTCAAGTCGTTTAATTGCTAATAGGCAAGATACTCTTACTAAAGAGTCGTTAATCCAATGACCAGTAATACCAATATTATATTGATCTGAAAATAAATTTAGTCATATTAATTTCTTGAAAATTATGATATTATACAGATTAAATCTAGTTAAAAATAATTTGGTAATTATAAATAATCTAGCAATAAATACAAATTGTAAATAGATTAAGGTAAGAGTGTAAGACTTATTTACCTCTTAAATATAGACCAACCATCTGCTGTTGTTGTAATATAATTTTCAAGACTCATATTCTTTTTCATATTTTTTAAAATTTCACTTGTATTACTATCAAGTCGTTTCATCAATGTAGGACGGCTTATTACTTTTAGAGTAGGGTAACCTTCTTGCACTAACAACTTAAAATCATCAGACTCTACCAATGAAAATGGCAAACATTGATTTATTATCAATTTTTGAATCATTGTGTCCAAGTGAGCTGGAAAAAAAGTATTAATGTTAATATTTTTATTTTGAAGAGACTTTGTATAAACACTTTTTCTATACCTAAAATAAACTTCCTCGCTCTATTATTAATTTAAAATTGTATATTCAATTTCTACCTAATAGAGTAATAGATGAGGAAAATGAAATTGTAATAATTTTAAATTAGGTACATTCAGTATTTAAAGATATTTTAAGTACATAGTAATAAATAAGTAATAAATAATAACTAATAATAATAGGTAGGTACTTACATTGTGTTACTTTGTTGCTATTTCTTTTCAATGTCGTGGGATAACTTTTTTTTAAAAGACTTTCCTTCAATGTTAATTGTCCCGTTTCACCATGCATTAGCTTAAGTCTTTTACACGATTCTACACTAGAAGATTCTTTGGTTATTTCATCAAGTACTGATTTGTGTTGACTCTACAACATGGTAATTACAAATATAATAAAGTACCTATTTTTCTCTCAGTGATATTAACATTATAAATATTAAATAACAATTCCATAATCCATAGTACATAATATTGTACAAGTAGGTAAATACTATACCTATGCATCAGTAGTAGATACTCAAGTAAAAATGTAAAACATACTTAACTTTACTTTACTGAACACCTTTACTGAAAACAGTGAAAATTATGGTGTCTAGTAGAATTGTGTATTTAATTATTTACTAGGTAAGAATTATTTACTTAGTACTTACAGCCAAATGTTTCCTAAGATTCGAAGTGGATCTGGTGTCAGCGCATAATATTTTTGGTCCAACACAATGCATACATTTAACATGGTACTTAGAGTACGACATTTGTTCATCAATTAATTTTATAATGCGAAAATGTCTGTTGTAAGTGTCCCATGGTAGTTTCATTTCTCCATCTTTCACCACTACATTATCAACCTGTGTTTGCCCGACTTCGTTCTCCTCGGGTTGCGACGACATTTATTACTTTTAAAAAAACTGAACGAGAGCTAAGCAAAGGGTAAAAACCACTAAAAACGCTAAAAACAAATAGGTATACTGAAGGTATACTGGTATAATGCACAATATGCGTGTACACTACAATCATCAATCACGCATTCTGCCACCAGAATATAATAATGTATATTATTATTTATTATTAATTATTATCAACAATTATATTCTATATTTCCCAATAATAATAGTAGAATACACCTATAAATATTATACAATATTATTGATGCTTATCTTTATTGTACATTCATCGCACAGCGGACACCGACTACTTGGATTGAAAACTCGGGTTGGCCCAAACTATTTATAGATATCTATAATCTTCAGAGTATTAACTCCATATTATTTCGTTACCAAAAGAGACAACAATTATGATATCACACGGCGTTTCTCTCTCACACTCAGCTTAAGATAGTACTATCATAGATTAAATATACTTTATATATTTAATCAGTGGTACTATTGGCTACAGGGGTTCTCAACATGTATGAAAGAAAAAATATTGTGAATAAAATAGTATAATCATTATCAAAAAAAAAAATAAGTGACGACTGACGAATAATTTATTTTAATTTTAAAAAGTATTTGTATAAAAGTATTTGATTTTCAAATACAAATACTTCTAAGACAGTATTTAAAATACTTTCAAAATACTTAAACCAAAAAGTATTTAAAAAGTATTTTAAATACTATAAAAGTATTTAAATACATTTACTCAAATACTTTTACTCAAATACTTTACAACACTGAAAATTTCCTTAAAGTGTAAATTACTTACTCTCCGGTAGAATATAGTTGTATACTGTCGAAACACCTTGTTCACAATAAATATATTGTATAAGTTTTAAAAATATAGTTTAACATAATAATTATTCGTGTCAATACTTAGTACTTAAATTCAAACTCTCTTCCATTCTCTGTTCAACGACGTGTACGTGCCTTCGTCGTAAAAGAAGCGTGCAGCAACCAAGCAGGTGAGAGCGACTGGTTACTACAATGGTATTGTCAAATTGCTATTGCAATATTTTTAATTTGTTCTAAAAAATAAAGTTATTTGAAGAAATTAGAACAAAAAAGTAACTCAAAGTAGATATGTGTAAATTACCTTACATAGAAAGGTTAGGTAACTGGTTCGTCTGTTTCAAACTAGTTTTGTAACAGTAACTGGTAATAAAAGATAAGTTGAACCCAGTGATAAGTAATTTCATCACAATCATCTGAAAACACAACTTGTAACCACACCAGTAATGCATTTAATATATTATCTGACTTTTAATTCAATGTATTCATACATAACTGACAGTCCGCAGTCTGATATTTCAAGTGGAACGGAAATAAGTGTTTCGATTTGTTTGTTTTAAATTTAAAGTACTGAAGATGTTAAATTTTTTTTTTGCAAAAAAATGACACTGATTTGGAACCGATCGGACGATTTCGGGGTGCAACGTGAATTTGGCACCCCAATGCTATGTTTGTCTGTAGCGCCGTAAAAAATGCGTTGCAAATTTTTTAATGAACGTTGCAAATTGTTGCAAATTGGTTGCAAAAAAATGACATCAGTTTTGTTCTGATCGGAAGATGTCGGGGTGCCAACTTCACGTACGTGAATTTTTAACCTAAAATAGAAAAATATTATCTTTTTTTATTATTTTCTTTAAATTTTATTTAATATAACAGACCTTAGTAGCTGCTAAAATGCCATTAATTATAACTTATTGGTGATCAGGAACATTGTTAGCTTTTTCAGTAATATCAGATGTCAAAATACTTTCTGATTTCTTAACTGACTGATAAATCATTTTTCAACATTTTTATTCTATTTTCTTGGCGTTTATTTCTTTTTCTGATGATCTCTGACTTTTTTTGCAATTTCTCTAACATTTTTCTCTTTGTTGGAGTTACTTTAAATGTTAGTCTTTTGGGTGAATTTACTAGCAACCTTCTTACTGTTTGACTAATATTTTTAAGGGTTCGAGCACAATTTGTGCATTTATTACTAATATTAAGGAGAAATTTACAATTAGTATGTCTGTACGTTTTATTATCTACTTTTAATTTAATGATGAACGTTGCAAATTGTTGCAAATTGGTTGCAAAAAAATGACATCAGTTTCGTTCTGATCGGAAGATGTCGGGGTGCCAACTTCACGTATGTTAAAAATTCAAAAGGAAGACGTTATTCTGAAGATTTTTTAGTATATGCTTTTACACATTCGGTCTCCAGGAGGTTATAATTTCTTAAAGAATAATAATTTATTACCATTGCCCAATTAGACGCTATAAAGCATTATTAGATATGAAATGTGGTTTTGACAAACATTTTTTTTTAAATTGATCAATTATCACCTTCAGAAAAAAAGTAGTATGCAAAAACATGGAATCATACTATTTGATGAAATATCTGTAAGACAGGCTATATCTGTATGCTCCAAACGTTGACTAATAAAGGTCTTGTTGATTTTGGAGAAGACAAAAAAGGAAAAAAAGCCTCTAGCTGACAATTATACACAGCCATTAGCAATTTTTGCATCCAAAGGCCCAGTGTTGTTAGAATAGAGTTAGCTAAATTGTTGGTCAAATGTATTATTCTTTTAGAAGAAAGTGGTGCTTTAGTTCATGGATTTATGAATGATGGTATACAAACCAACCGCAAAATGTGGTTAGAATTAGGTATTGATGGTAAGAAAAATTCGTTGAAAAACTGGTTTACACATCCTTTCGATAACAACAGAAAGATATTTGCATTTTCGGATACTCCACATCTAATAAAAAATGTAAGAAATATCTTACACAATCAAAAAGTGTTAAAGGAAATAATGTATTTATTTTTTTTTGTATTCAATACAAATTTATGTAAAAAATGTCAAATTTTTCAAGTTTATTTGGTTTAAGGTAAATAACACATTAAAAAAATGGTATCAGATAAAAAGACTGTATGAAGAGGATAGTTTACATCTTAATAATTTAAGAGTATGCCCTAAAATTACTAAGTCACATAGATCCTAGCATCACAGAAAAAATGTGACTCAAGTAGAATTACTTATTGAAATATTTTAGCTGACATAAAAGTACAAATCTGTTTCTACTAGGTACTCAGTTCTTCAGTGGCTAATGGATTACGATTTTATAAATCATAATATAAAAGCTGGGATTTGGTGATTCAGAAGCAACTGAACATTTTTGTGATACCTTCAATAATTTATTTGATGCTCTAAAAAGAACATTTCCCTTGGAAGGTCTACGACTTGATAATAAGACTTTAAAATAAACAAAATGATAATACAACAATAATTTAGGATTATGAACATCCAATTAAAAAAGTAATAATAAACATTATTTTCCCAGGTACTTAAAAATTTTTTGGTAATGCTTGATGACTGGGAAAATGAATATAAGAATAGCACGATACAAAAAAATGAATTTCTAACTGAAAGTACTTCAACAGGTTTAAGAGTGACAGTAAAATCTACAATAGACCTATGCTCTTATTTAACTAAATGGAATTTTAAATACTTGCTCACGGGTAAAATTAATCAAGATAAACTAGAAATAAAAATATAAAATTAACTACATTACATTGTGAGATTGTGAGTATGCTTACCTAATTATTGCACATATGATATGATTGATAGATGTTTTTTGGGACTGTACGACAAGCATCAGGGTCAATCAAATGACCATCCGTCTATGCCAACCTTCCTTCAATTATACAAATTGTTATCTAAATATAGCATATTGAAACCTCCAAAAAGTGGAAATTGTCAAGTGTTGGATAATTCACCACAAAATAATATCTGACAATATAATAATATTAGGGGAAAGTGGGGGAATACCGCGCGTTTGGTAATTGCGCGCAGTGTGATATCTTACAAACTAGTACATTTTAAAATTCAGTGATTGGCTTAAAATAATCAGCTGTTTAGTCACATCAACAGAAAAAATATTTATAACAATATTATCAATATGTGCTGAGTTATCAAGCCCGTCATTAATCTCCAAAAAAAACCTAAATAAAAGTACTGGATTTCGTAAACTTGTAAATTATATGTAATTAATTATTTTTTAACATAATAAAATATAGTTTTGTAGAGAGTTTTCTCAGCTTTATTTAATATATCGCCAACTAGATAATATTATTTTACACATTTCATTGTATATTGATTATATAACAAAAGTCGATTGGGGTAATGCTGCGCGTCCTGGTCGGGGGAATTGTGCGTATACTTTTTAATGCGTGGTATTACCCCATTCGTAGTTTTACTTATTTGGCTATATTGTGTATTAAATATTTATCTTTTAGGTATTCATGTAAATGAATAATTGTTATTTATATTTCAAGTTTTAAAATACCAAGACTATATACTAGGAAGACTGAAAAAGCAAAATGGACAGCAGAACAATTACAAGCGGCTATACTTGCCATTAACTCAGATCGAAAAATTCGTGATGTTGGTCGAATTTTTGGTATTGCAGAATCAACACTTCGGATGTAGACTAAAAATTCAAAAATATGGTAACCCTAAACTTGGTAGAAAACCAATATTTTCTTATGAGGTTGAAAAAGAATTAACGAAACATGTATTAAAACTGTCTAAATACTTTTATGGTTTAACACCAACTGAATTAAGACGACTTGCTTATGAATATGCTGTTGCAAATGGCATTGAACACAGATTTTGCAGCTTAACAAAATCAGCTAGATATGACTGGCTAGAACTATTTCCAAAAAGAAATCCCGAAATAAGTTTACGCACTCCAGAAGGTATCAGTTTAAACAGAGTTTCATCATTCAATGAAACTAATGTACAATTCTTTTATGAAAACCTAGAGGAAACAATGGACAAGTTCAAACTAAATGATAAATGCACTAGAATTTTTAATGTTGACGAAACGGGAATTACAACTGTTCAAAAACCATCAAGGATTTTGGGTCCAAAAGGCCAAAAGCAAGTGGGGTCAATGTTAAGCTTGCCGCACACTGGATCGGAACGGAACGGAGAAAAAAAATAAAAATAATTTTAAATGAGGTCCCGCACACTGGATCGGATCGGATCGGAAATGTCACGTCGGATCGGATCGGAACACGACCGAATCGTTTGTCGACAATATTTTGACGGATTCCGAAGCATTCTGATCGCAAACGCATGCGCACTTTTGGTCATCATCGTTGTTCGCCGATGGGGCTCTTAATAAACAGTTAGCTCCCAATGACTCGTACTTACATTTGTGGGATATTAGTACTATAATAAAGGATAACTCCAAATCGTTGATATACAAGTAATAATATAATAATATGTAACAATCAATTGTGAGTAACAATAATAATAATAATAATAACTCTTAAATAATTCAAAAGAAAAGGGTGGACGTCTCCACAGTGAAATAAATGACAACAAACACAAGTTTGTGTACGTATTACAAAATAATATTTTAATAATGCCGTGAGTAGGTCACGGGGCCACGTAAATGTACAATAATAATAACAATAAATAATAAGCTGATACGACCGTGATATGCGGAGTGGTATACCGCGATGTTGGTTGGCGACGGGTCTGAAGATGATTGTTCGACGACGACAACAACGTAGCGGGTCGGCGCAATATTATACTGTTGTCCCACGCGACACGACGTCAGAAAACCAGGTACCCCAACTTACGTAAACAGCGAGCACAATATTGGCCGTAAGTCGTAACGTACAATGATAATACGATGACTTTTTATAATATTATAAAAATATAAATGCTATGACCGTGTGCGACGGTAAAGGTTGACGACGACGGATGCACGATGACGTCGCTTAATAAATAATAATATGTCACTGGTGTTGTACCGGACGCTCTCGAATATGAGCAAAACCACGTGACGCTCAGACGCACTAAAAACGCTCGGTGCACTGTCCAGACGACTGCCAAATCGGACGTAATTAATAAATAGTGCACAACATCACGATAATGACAACGACGGACTCGATATGCCGTGGTAACGTCGACCGTACGCAACGAAAACTTTTACACGGCGGTTCGGCACACAAAACCGCTGGACGTACGGTAAGAGGACGACGACACACGGATGGACGCCGGACGCACAACGGACAGTGACTACTAAAAGGCACCGGACGTCGGTTTTCGTGACGTGACGCGTACCTGTCAACGCCGATATCGGTTGAGTCGCGGAGTGGGTACGTCGTCACTTTTATCACGGGGATAGCCCAGTATACGAATCACGAACAATCGTTTTGTACTTTGTAGTTGTGAACACAACGACAACTGAAAGTCTACAACAATAAACTATTTTGTTATAAACATTTTCAATATTTTTTCGATACAAATAACTTTGACACAAACAATTATGTCAACAAATATTATGTCAGATGAAAAACTAATTTGTGAAGTGCAGAAATATTCATATTTATATGACATTGGTCATAAATACTATTACGACACCGTCATGAAAGAAAATGCCTGGGAAGAAATTTCAGAGACCCAAAACGAACAAGGTACATTTTTTATGATTAATCTTCTCTATATATAAGAGAAAGTGTCCCCCTGAGAAATCAACGCAGAGCCAAAACCACTGGATGGATCTGGCTTAAATTTTCAGGATAGATTAATATTATAATTTCACCGTGCACTAAGAAAGGATTTTTGTAAATTCAACCTCTAAAAGGCAAATTAAGGGGTGGTAAGAATTCAACAGTTGCGCCATCTATCAAGCAATATCTAATCTTTTGTTTATAAATGGTTGCTATGTTATTATTATTATTTATAAATGGTTGCTATGTTATTATTATTATCATTATTATTATTACCTGTCAACCTAAACGAACTGTTTAATTATTTTTTGATTGCTATTTTTTCCGATAATTCTGCTTTGTTTATTATATTACTACTAAATTGTATTTAAATAATATACTGAATGCAAATTACATACATTTTCATCAAATTAATAAAAAAGATAGCTATATATTTATTTTTTATATTAATGAATCTATATCTTCTTTTCTCTATATATAAGAGAAAGTATACTTTACCAATAATCAACGTATGATAAACGAAAAATAATAATACATTTCTTAGCTATATGCGATAAACGTGTTACGATCCACCATTCCGTCGCAGCGTTTCCTATATCATTTACACTATTCAGTCTTTACGACCATGGCTAAATAACATGGTATGTTGTCAACTCGGTCTGCGCAACTCGTCTACGTCACGCTGTCTCCTGATTATGTTTACTTGTTTACTTCCCGCCAAATTACTATATTATATATTTTTTTTTTTTTATAATGTGTATGTTCAAGTATTGGAATTTTGTTGGTTTTTGTTAGGTATTGTTTTCAGTTTTTACGTTCCAAAATCACTAATGAATAATAAAACTTACCTAACCAAACCTTCCCAATGAACTTTAATTTTATAAAATAAATGCTAATATGCTGATAGTAGGTATATATTAATATAAAAATATTACCTCTTATAATAGGTATATCTTGGCTAGATAGGTATGTTACTACTTACCATTCTGTGTTATTGACTAACGTAAAGTATTTTGGTAAGTATTGATGTTTTTTACAATAATTATACATAATATCACAATATACTCAGTATAGTATCGGTATGTAAAGTACTAACATTGAAACTTGAAAGTATAAGAAACAGATTCAAATAATCAGATATATTGGAAATTGTCACATTTGTCATTAATCGTTATAATATGGTTAATGTCAAATGTAACTATAAATACTCTTCATGTGTCATGTCAAGCTATCTATTCTATTCTGTCTCGCCGTCTCGGTAACTATATAGACTATACTCTTTATCCCGCCGGCCGTGATTCAAATTGGAGACAGCCTTACGTCATATTTCATGGAATAAAACCAAAATGTTACGTTTTATCCATGATATTAGCGAGATGCGTATCACAGCAACGAAATAGTAGATTTTGACAACATACCATGTTATTTAGCCATGTTTACGACAGTTCATTTGTCTACTGACTTACTCACGTGTCACGAGGCTCTGCGTTGATTATTATTCACATTTTATGTATAAAGATTACCTGGAACACGTTGGAAAATTATTGAAAATATTATATTTATTCAATTTATTAATTGTTTGAATATTTTTTTTGAAAATGTCATCGATTGAAGACATTTTTGTCAATGGAATGTTGACACCTCAAATAGTTGTACCAATTATCGGTGATGGTGCCTGCCTTTTCCGTTCAATATCATTTCATTTGTTTAACACTCAAGAAAGATGTCAGGAGATCCGAAATAAAATTGTTTCGTATGTGTCTGATAATTGGAATAATTTTATTACTATGTCTTACAATTCAAATGGTGACAACTTTTCCACTGCTGAGGCTTATGTTCGTGAAATGGTCAATCCTACTGTCTACGGTGGTTATTGCGAATTGGTTGCAGCTGGAAATATTTTCCCATTTTTATTTCAAATTTATTATAATCATAATCTTTATGTTAAATTTGGTGTAGATACATTCCCAGTAAAAAGATTGCGTCTAACTGGAAATATTAATAGTGGTCATTTTGATGTTTATTTATCTATTCCTAATATTCATAATGTTGCAGTAAATTTAAATACTACTTCAGAGGGCGATTTATCTATTTTTAATAATGTTAGTGTCACAGAAAATAGTAATAAAAATAAAAATACAATTAATAAAAAAAGTAAGAAGCGTCGCCGTGCTAGATATACACATAAAACTCGAATCAACCAAGTTAAGAAAGCTATAACAAAGTACAAATTAATCAAACACCAAGAAACTTTTGGGTTTCCGACTAACATTAATTTACGCAAATGGAAAATTAAGAAATTATCTGGTCTAGCATATAATCCCACTATTGATTATAAAAATAACATTGGTACCATGAACCAAAAATGTAATTTTTGTAACGCTCTCAAGTGGAAAGGCGAAACTCCTGGTATGTGCTGTAATATAGGTAAAACACAACTCGATCCCTTACAGCCGCCCCCAGAACCATTACGCAGTTTACTTGAGGGAGACCATCCTGATCATGATCACTTCATTAATCGTACTAGGAAATATAATAGTTGTTTTCAAATGACTTCGTTTGGTGCTAAACAGATTGTTGAAGAAGGTTTTATGCCAACATTTAAAGTGCAAGGCCAAGTCTACCATTTGTACGGCAGTTTGATTCCAAATACTCAGGAAAACCCACAATTTTTACAAATATATTTTGTTGGCGAAGATGAAAAAGAAGTTCAACTTAGATGCTCTCTTTATCCAGAAGTTAAACAAGCATTAGTCAAACAGCTACAAAATATGCTGCATACTGAAAATAAGTATATTCGAGAGTTAAAAACCACAATAGATAATGCAAGTCAAAATAATACTAATTTTCAAGTGGTCATTCACGCTGATAGAAAACCTGCTAATGGACACAAAGGCTGTTATAATGCTGCAACATGTAATGAAGTAGCTTTAGTTATGGTTGGGCAGCAGTTTGAAAAACGTGATATTATTATTCAAAGCCACGATAATCGATTACGGATAAGTGAATTACACAGATCCTACGACGCACTTCAATACCCTCTAATGTTTTGTTATGGAGAAGATGGATACTCAATAGATATTTCTCAGAAGGATGCAACTACAAAATTAATTACAGATAAAACTGTATCTGCTGCCAATTTTTATTCATATAAAATTATGGTAAGGAAAGAACAAGATAATCATTTGCTTCGTTATGGTCCATTGTTCAACCAATATTTAGTAGATATGTACGCAAAAATAGAGACTGAAAGATTAAATTTCATTAGAAATCATCAAAATAAGCTTAGAGAAGATAAATATATTCATTTAAAAGATACCGTTGGAAGACAAGATGTTGACGCAGATCAACTTGGAAAATTAGTTGTATTGCCATCATCTTTTACAGGAGGCCCACGATATATGCATGAACGAGCCCAAGATGCACTGACGTACGTTCGACACTATGGCAGCTCAGATTTATTCGTAACTTTTACGTGTAATCCAAAATGGCAAGAAATCCAAGAAGCACTTTTACGAGGACAAAAACATTACCATCGCCCAGACATCATTGCAAGAGTATTTAATCGAAAAGTTAAGGAGTTAATAGATCTGTTGACAAAAGGAGATTTGTTTGGGAAAGTGAGGTGCCATATATATTCAGTTGAATGGCAGAAACGAGGCCTACCTCACGTACACATATTACTATGGTTGGAGAATCAAATTACATCAGATATGATAGATAAATTCGTGTGTGCTGAGATTCCGAATCCAGATGTAGATCCTTTACTGTACGAGATAGTAAAGGCTAACATGATACATGGACCATGTGGACTTTTGAACAAAAATTCTCCGTGCATGAAAGGAGGTGTTTGCAGCAAACGTTATCCAGTTACGCTCATTCAAGAAACTCCAAGAGGTGAAGATGCATAAACCTAAAAGAAGCCATCAATAGACTGGTTATGTGAGAGGGCCATTTTGACATCAAAAAATGATACAGCAGGAGAAATAAACAAAATATTATTGGGCTCTTTTCAAGCAAAAAAAAATGGAATACAGATCGGTGAATTCGGTGCTGGAAATAGATGATGCAGTTAATTATCCCGTAGAATTTCTCAATTCACTCAACCCTCCTGGATTCCCACCACATTTATTAACATTAAAAATTGGTACTCCTATAATGCTTCTAAGAAATCTTAGCCCACCAAAATTGTGCAATGGGACTCGTCTACGTATTACTGATCTTCAAAAAAATCTGATAGAAGCTCAAATTATGACTGGATTTGCAAAAGGTGAATCAGTTTTTATTCCTCGCATACCAATGATACCATCAGATTATCCATTCCAATTTAAGAGAATGCAGTTTCCTGTCAAAGTATGTTTTGCTATGACAATAAATAAATCACAAGGACAAACCTTGAAAATTGCAGGGATCGATGTAAGAGAAGATTGTTTTTCACATGGGCAATTTTATGTGGCATGCTCCAGAGTCAGTATGCCCACAAATTTAGTTATTTTGGCACCAACAGGAAAAACATCAAATGTAGTTTATAGAGAAATTTTGTAATAAGATTGTTGTCATACATTATTATTTTTTATTATATACCTATTAAATTTTAATAAATTATTATTATTATTTATTATATACCTATTAAAATTATTATTATTATTTATTATATAACTATTTAAATTAATCGTCTGTCTTGGTCTGCGGCCGTCCGGTTAAAGTTGGGCTGTAGACATTTTTTATACTTAAACCCGGTGGTAATCTAGCTAGTAGTTTATACAATAATCTCAAAAAACTAAACAATGTTAAAATGAATTGAATTAACATTTATTGAAATCAAAATTTGGCAGATAAGTGGATCGATAAAATGTTTTTCATTATCATATACCGTGCCACAACTGCATAATATAATTGTCGATATTGAATAATATTAGATGTATATTTTCAATCATATTTTTAGGATTTTGATTTCATATTTCAAGGATTTTTAGTGCACTTGAATCCGTGATCTCTATTATAGTCATAACTTATGCCTATAATAGAGTTATACTAGTGGTGATTCATAACTAACTTTCTACTTTTCTAAGCTTCTATAGTGTTGGAAAAAACCATTCAAAACTATAAACTATAATAATAATAAATTGCTAGCACGTCAGAGAGTGTCTAATATATAGGTCGTTTTATGTAGGTACCTATTTACTCCATCTACCATGGGCGTTAAATAATAGAGAGGCACTGCATGATATTTTCATGGGTTTTGAATTTGCACGTTTAAAACGATATCCAAGATCTATTCTTAAGACAATATTGTCTTCATCAGCGATGTCGAATGACAATGTACCATCATGTAGATCTTCTGCAACTTAGAACGTATTATAGTAATATTAATATGTACTTAATATATTATAAAACAAATAATCAGCCGGTTTAAATAATAATTTCTTCGAGTTTCTAAAATATTATGTCTTATGAGTTATGATAATACGTTTGTAGTGTATAAACCATAATTTAAAAATTAAATAGAATTTTGCGTATCTATTATTATATATGCAAGTACCACCTACCTTCGTATTAAGAAGAAAAACTACGCTGAAAATACAAAATGCTTTTACAGACAC
>JANEHU010002419.1:0-39650 GCA_027563435.1 Nasonovia ribisnigri | reverse complement strand
CATATGTAAAAAAAATACCAAAAACTGTTGTAGGTACAAAAAATTTTAAAAACTAACTGTCATTTGAGCAGGTAACAATTTAAAGTTAAATGTTCTCGTGTAAAAATACTAATAATTACTCACAAACATGTGATTTTATCACATTGTGTCTTTAACTTATATAAAACTTCATAAAAAATTATAAACTAATTGAATACAGCAAACTGCCCAATAGACTGCTGTCCAATATCTTACAATTCCACTTTTCATATTAAATATTATCATCCTGTTAAAATATTAGTATAAAAAATGAATTAGGTACTATTATTATGAATTGAATATCTTACAGGGAATGGACCAATCTGCTCTTGAACATATCCATCATTTTGATAGCCTACCCCCCTAAGGAACATTAATAGATCTCCATCAATATTTAATGTTTGTATATGTTGACGAATAATTTCTGTTTTCATAAATCTTTGTTCTCTTGAAGTAGTATTTCTTATCTGCAAATTGCATATTTCTTGTTGAGGTATCTTTACATTATTAACTATATTAACTAAATATAAAAGTACCGTATAATTGTTTCGTGCTTGATTAAAGACAAATACCCTGGGTTTTCCAAATTAACACTGACAGTGGCAGAACAAAATGGACAATCGTTGTTTTTTTTTCTGTGGCAAACTAAATATCTTTGAGAACATAACACATAAAGGTGGTAAATTAATTTATAGTACAAGTAATGATTAACGTTAATAATTAATGTTAAAAATAATATTTAATTGTATGATATGTTAATAATATTTTTCTGCAGTTTAATAGACTCACAAACGGGTTCGTACAGTACTTTTTTTGTAGTACTTATAAAGGGACTTATAATTTAAGTTGTCCACGTAGACCTTTGAGCCAACCTGAACTCCAGATATTATTTCATAAGTCTCAGGATTTTGTTCTACTGGAACTGTTTCGTATATAATATATACAGGTATTAATTTTTATTACACAATCCAAAAAAAGTATTTTAACATAATATAACTAATTTTTCTTAGACAAGACAACAGAGGTTCTTAATTAATTCACCTTCATTTTCTCTGTCGGTAAAGACATTATCATCATCAGACTCGCCACAACTTAACATTGTCTCTTCTGTGATCTAGTAAATGTAAAGGCCGGTCCACTTGCTGATCATCCATTTTTTTTGTTTATAGTTTTAGAATAATTAAACACTTATTTAAACGATTAGGATAGTTCAAAAAAGTTTTGTCAAAAAATTTAAAAAAAAATTGTAATAACCCAAATATTTTGCACTCCATAAAATAACAATGGATAAACTAAAAATAGAACAAACTGTATATGATAAAGTATAAAGTAGTTTTTATCAGCCATTAATAGTATACTGATATAAATACAAAAATATAATTTTTATTACCATATTGCATATTATACTTGTTCATTATTACTGAAAATTCATCAAAAATTAAAAATATAAAAATACCCTTTGCTTTCATGAAATAAGATTTTTTATTTCATGAGAAATAAAACATATGTTGAAATACCCTCTCCAATTAAAAAATTGGAAACTTATTCTCATATTTTTTTATATGTACCTGATTTTGAAAAAAAAGCTATTTAAAGCAATTGTAAATGATATACAACGGTTGTCTAACGGTATACTTTTTTTTTTTAAACCAATTTGAGTTAGTGTGAAAAGTTAAGATACAATTTCACCAAATTTACTTTCAAAACGATTACATTCTGTATTAATAAAATTCTGGTACATTTATTTTTAATTAGAAAATATTTGTTGTCTTCTTTCAATTTTTGAACATCATTTTTAATCTGATATTATAATAAGTAATACAATTTTAAATAATATAAAAACTTATTAACCTAACCTTAATTGATATCAGTACAAAATTAACTACAATATACATTCAAATAAGAAATCATATTATGTATATAAAAAAAAATAGCTGTATTATAATTTCTTAATATTATTTTATTTATTTATTTATAATGATTAACGCCAATCGGCTTTTATACAAAGTAATTACATAAAATAATAACAAATTTAAATAACAATATTAAAATAGTAAGACATAATAACAGTATTAAAATAGTGAGACAGCAAAAACCAATAATATGATGAAACAAAAATAAAGGGCCCAGGCACGAAATTGTCACAAATTATATAAATTGTATACACGCATCAGTCTAGGGAGGGGTGCATTGGCAGCATAGTTGGACCGATCTGTTTGTAGGTAGAACGTGCCCTGGTATCGAGTGTTGCTAGGAACATGGATATTAAGTTTCTCTAATAATCGAGGTGCATCAATTTTCCCATTTAATAGCCCAGAAATAAATCGGTAACTATGTGTCTGACGTCTAACTGATAGTGACTCGAGACATAAAATATCATTTATTGGTTGATAGTCATGGGGTGGATGAGAAATGTTTAGGCAGTACCCAGCATTATTCAAAAACCTGTTCTGCACTCTATCAAGTCTAAGTATATCACCAACGGTATACGGATACCAGACAATGGAACCATACTCTAGTACCGAGCGTACTAGCGCACAATAGAGCACTGAGAGACATTTTGGAGAATTGAAACTTGCAGAATGTCGTCTAATAAAACCAAGTATGCGCACAGCTTTGCCTACTATGTGATCAATGTGAGGACGAAAATCTAAAGATGGGACAAAAAGGAAACCTAAGTCAATAATTTTGTCAACACGATCCAGGTGTAGACCATTGAGAGAATAGTCAAACATTATAATATTTCTAGTACGATAGAATGACATAACTTTGCATTTGGTAATATTTAGGGAGAGCCCAACAATGTCGCACCAGATTGTTAGTTTTACCAGAATTCTTTGAAGTATTTGACAGTCTTCCGTGGACGACACTGTGTGGAATATCTTAGCATCATCTGCAAATAACAGGACCCTCGCTGGAGAAACTACCGAGCAAATAGAATTAATAAATATATTAAATAGCAGGGGGCCTAGATGACTACCTTGGGGAACACCTGATAAAACTTTAAAAGATTTAGATTTCATACCAAATAATTTAACAAATTGAACTCGATCAGACAGATAGGATCTCAACCAGGTTAGGAGTGGGTCACCAATTCCTAACCGATCCAAGACATATATCAGTGTATTATGATCAATCGAGTCGAAAGCTTTTGAGAAGTCTGTGTAATTATGTTTGCCTTCTATTGTTTTTAAACATAAACATTTGACATTTGATTGATTAATTAATTCAATAATTTACAAACGTGTGTTTTTCTTAATTTATCAAAGTATAATAATATACTACATACATATAATATTGATAGTAATAACAACTATGGTGAGGTACATACTCCAATACTTTACAAGACTGGATAAATTGATCTAACACATTATAGGATAATTTTAATTGTTATTAACTTAGAATAATCAATTGATTTTATATTATTTTTCTAACTTTAAAATCAAATCATCATCTCTTGTTATATCCAGGTCTAAATTATAGTACTTTTTTAATATTTCGCAGTGGTTTTCATCAAGCAAAATCTGCGTAAAGGCAAATCTACTACTTAGAAACTTTAAAAAGAAAAAATGTAATGAGCAAACTACATCTAAAAAATAAAAATAAAAAACGTTGCATATAATTGAGGATTAGTAAATAGAATACTCCGGGATTTTTATTTTCAAGGTTGGTAATGTGTTGTGACATAGTTCTTATCAAGATTGGGATAACTGTATCACAGAATAGGTGAAATTTCACCGGAGTTGGGCAGTTGTCAGAAAATTGATAAGAGATTTTATCTGATCTCAGTTTGAAGTATTGCCAACGTTTGATAACAAAATGTTTGTACAGACATTATCATTATCAAAAAATAAAATGTATCATTAATATATTTATGTATTCAGCTGAACGTTTGAAAAAACGTTTAAAAACGATTAATTACCTACACAAATTAATTATTATAATTATTTATTTATTATTTATTTTTTTATAATTAATATTTATTATTATTAATTTTTTTAATTAATTATACAATGGAGCACTTGATTGATCATGATTACTTCATCTTACCAAGTAAGAATTTATAAAGTTATTTAATATATAAAGAATTTATAAGTATTAATATTTAAGAAATAACATTATTCTCTCTTTATGATTTTTAGTTGTAATAGTTTTCTTTTTTTAATGGAAAATGCATTAATTTTTTTCAGTTCAAGATGTAGCTGAAGCAGCGAATGTTGTTGCTGACGGTATGCATTGTACATTGATCTATATATTAGAATATATACATTCAAACAAATCATATTAATAGTTTATTTCTTAACATTATTCTCTCTTTATGATTTTTAGTTGTAATAGTTTTCTTTTTTTAATGGAAAATGCATTAATTTTTTTCAGTTCAAGATGTAGCTGAAGCAGCGAATGTTGTTGCTGACGGTATGCATGTACATTGATATATTTACTAGAATACATACATTCAAACAAATCATATTAATAGTTTATATCTTGGGAAATACGCAATTAATCAATAATAAATAATATTTAAAATAATCTAATAAAATAACAAATATACGATACAAAACATTTGCTACTATAAAAAAATAAATACTTTATCATTAATCAGTTGTGAATTAATTAAAATAAGAATTCCATGCTTAATTTTCTAAGATTAATATTTAAGTCATTATTCTGTTATAGACAATATAATTCAGTTTTGGCCAATTGGAGATCGACCAAAAACATACAAGCTAGTTCCAGGTGTACATCGAAATGAAGAGGTTATCGAGGATAATTTAGGGTTTCTTTACTTTAGAAGTAAATTGACAGAAAAAAAAGTGTAAGTTATTTCTGTTTTGTTCTTTAATTATATTATTATTTTATTTTATTGTATGTATACAAAATGAGCAAAACCCATAAATAAGAAACGACACAATTTGTAAGACATAACAGTGCATTATATAATGAAAATAGTAAGTATAATATGATAGATATTGTGTCCATATAAGTTATTGTAAGTACAATTTGGAAATTATTATTCTACTAATATTTGTTCAATTTTATTATTTTTTCTTGATATATAATTTAATTACTTTATATATTAGATATTTAAAATGTAAAGAAACTTCAACCAATGGATGCCCAGCAACTGCTTTTATTTCATCGATTATTGAGGACAATGGTTTTTCCCTCAAAAGATTGCATAATCATCGAGTTCGAACATCAGACACTAAAGTGAGGGAACTTAGAAATGTACTTGGTAATAAATGTGTACAACACTCTGCCCGCTCATATTCAGCTCGCACTTTATATGTTGAAAGTATTGTTAGGTAATTATACTAATTATATTAATATTTAATGTAAATATTTTAGTAAGAAATAAATATTACTACCCTAATTTTATATTTTATTATTGTACTAGTCACCCAGAAGGTGCTACTAATTATACTTTTCTACAATCAGCTGAGAGGATGAAAAAAATTCGGAAATCTGTTTTCCCACCTACACCTAAAAACTTAAACCACTTAAATGATTTGTTACTATTAGAAAATAATAGACATTTCACTATGACATTTCAAACACCGGAAAGTTTGTAAGTTTTTAGTTATCATGCACATTATTTCTATCTGATTATTAATTTAATAATCTTTTTTTAAGATTCTATCAAGGACCACTGATGGTTGATGGTACAATTGTCGGTATATTGTTTTGCAATATTAAATATATTGAAAACATAAAAAATGAATTAAAAAATGTAAGTTGATACATTGAGAATGATTTCAATTTATTTATATGACGTATTCAGTGTAACTAACTTTCTTGTTTGTCTTTTTTTTTTTGTAGGTAAGAATAGCCAGCTGTGACGGTACTTTTAAAACGGTCCCAAAAACTATTGATGGGGATTGTTATCAACTTTTTACTTTTCATATAATATATAAAAATATTGTAAGTACTAACTAGTAACTAGTAATATACTAATATCACCATTAAAACTCCCTGTATAGTGTATACTGTAAATGGTTTATTTAGTTGACTAATTTAATATTTCCTAATTGTTGACAGAGTTTCCCGATGGTGTACGCTTTACTAACTGGTAAAACAGAAGTTATTTACAAGGAGCTGTTTCAATATGTTCGTCATGTTTTACCCTTGCAATATGATAAACTGACAATAATTACGGATTATGAGATTAGCCAGTTAAATAGTATTGCATTAGTATTTCCAGAAAGTACCCATCAGGGTTGCTATTTTCATTATTGCCAGGTAAATTTATTCTTACGCCAACTGAATATGATAAAATATTCAAACAGTATATCATCTAAGAAAACAATATAATAAATATATTATATATCAATTTAAATATAGGTAAATCATAATTTTTGGAAAATATAAATATAGGTACATACTAGGATCAAATGGAAACATATTATCTTCATGTTGTTTGACTGTACATTTATGTAATTCATTGATTTTAGATTAAAAAACTGATTAAATACCATCAGATTGAAAAACTGGATCATTAACCACTTCTTTATACCAAATAATTTTACCAGTTCTGGGATCCCTTTCAGGCTGTAGATAAACTATTATTTAGTTTTTATGTTTGGTATCATTTAGTATTTATGTTTAAACAATTGTAAGGAGTAACTTAACATAGCCTATGTACTTACTATTAAATTAGTTGGCATATAGTTCATATTATAATCAGCATACATATAAATAAAATGTAAGTCAAATTACCAGTCATAAAAAAAGCATAATAATGCAAAGTGAATTATAGATACTTACTAAATGATTAGCAATTGAAATTATTATTTATTAACGTATGTAAAGCTGTAAATGTTATAAATGTCATGACAAATGTCGATTACAAAAATAATAGTAGTGAGTACAGACGTACAGTGAACAGTGAGTTATGAATAGAATGGTTAGATTGAAACAGAGAATTTCAGTTGTACCTATAATAGTATGGTTGTAGCCCGCAGAGTTGTTTATCATTAATCTTTATCATAAATGTTTAAAAATAAACGATCACTGCTGACAATGGCAATAATAGTAATATTATATTACTCGGAAATAAACCTAATATCAGTTTAAAAATATATACATGTGTATTCGGCATTTGGTAATCGGTAATCATATCCAAATACCCAACCGTGCTTTCAATATTTTATCCACAAGATATCTTTTAACTTCAAAGTTCAAAGACAGTGATTTTATAATGATTTTAAATCTTCTAAAAATTTCGTAGTATAGTTCAAATAAACGTGTGATGATTTAAAAATATAAGCATGTACGTTGTTATTAATAAAACTTCACCTTATAATAATATGTTAACTGAGTAGTGAGTTGGTATAGTTAGCTATTTTAAATGAATAATAATTAAAGGGATTAGGAATAGCGACTTCCTTTGTCCTATATTTTATTACCAATTAGAGCATATAATTATTACGATTGATTGGGATCGTGAGTGTAGAGATTTATAAACGAAGGTTATGATGATTTATGATTATTTATGAAGCACCTGAGTCTGCGACTCTGCGTGTCTTTATTAACTTATCGTTGATGATGATTGTATTGTTGGAATTGTGTGAGTAAGTACTATTATAATTTCTTACCTGGTTGATGTTGCTTGACTTGAACGATGATAAAATTTGAAATGGGAGCTTTGACGATGTTAGTTTTCTCGAAATAATTAATAATGTAAGTACGATTTTGATTTGAAATAAAAGTTATTTTAATAATTCACAACAAGATATTATAAGATTTGATTAAAAAAAAAAATCAAAATATTTTGAAAACGTTATTGTGTATAGAAAAGGCAAATATATACAACCAGTGAAAATTGCATGTATCTACGGTCATTTGTTTTAAAGTTACACCAAAGACCAAATTTTCATAAATTATCTGTAATTTTTCGGTAAAAGTATATGAACTACTTGTATGAAAGACATTGTATTAAATTGTCTAGCCTTAGCTATACATATTTTATATTTTATAAGTTTTGAACTACAAATTAACTGTGGCTTTAACGAAATTTGAACTTTAAATGCATATGTATCTATCGTTAATATTTTAGCTATAATAAAAAAACTTACGTATTACATTTTTAAGCTATTTGACCGGATAAATAAATTTTATTGACGTTTATAGAAAAAAAAATTTTAATTAATCAAGTACAATCCAAGTGAGGACGGTATAACCAAGCTTGTTACCAAACAATTTAAATAAATTTTCATTTTTTTTCTGCAATTATTTTTAAAAGCACTGAGCTCCAAAAAGCACTTTCGACCTATTAAAATTTAAAAGTACCAACTAAATCCAATTTGCTTCCAAAAAAATACACTGAGCATCGAAGCTTATGATCAGAGCATTTTTTCTACCAGAAAAGTTGAAAAGTTACAAACATTTTAAAATACCTCAAATAAACGTCTGAAATTATTAGACTTGACAAAATAAAAATAAAATAGTAACTAATTTTCAAGCCCCCCCCCCCCCCATTGAAAAATCCTGCGGACGCCACTGGCTCTGCTCAGAATCTAAAATATATTATGACAACTAGCATTTACAGAAAAATATATTCTTTTAAATTTTAAAAATATTTTTTTAAAAAAACGCGGAATATATTATGACTACATAATTTTTTATGTATTATACAAGGTTTACAAGCATTAAGCATTAAATTATGGCACAAGCACGTTATTTTTTTTTTACGTTGGTCACACTTTAAATGCCAAAATTATTGTACCTCTATCCTTATCAATTTTCTGACAACTACCCCGTACCCATGAAAGGGTTATCTTGAAAAGGAAGATGTTGTGATAATGTTATCACAGTCAGAGGAGAGCCTGATAACAAACACAATATCATGTAACACAGATGTGATAGCCTCCCACGTGAGCATGTCAGAGATACATTGCAACGACAACTGTATAAGCATTATTATGTTAAAAAAGTAAAAAACAATAAAGATCACACTTATAAGTATAACTAGTTGTAACTTCAGTATTTACCCTACTCAAACAGTATGACAGTATATGACACGCAGTATTGTCGCACACTCGCACTTTAAAATTTCAATTAGAATTAATACAATTTAAATTACAACATCTTTGTATTAGGTTATGCGTTGACGATTTAAATATAATAATAAAATATAGAAATATAAATACCACCACATGGAGTAAACAATGATAAAACACCACAATAACATATATACTTATACTACGATTAGTATAATATTATCATACTAACCTGCGCTTGCGCATTAAAACGATAAGCGCCGTTCAGAGAAACCAACTAAATAACCGTGTTCACAAACATTCTGTGAACTTACCGACGGTGTTAAAACACGTTCACTGATCCATTAAATTTCCATCGGTGCATTTGTACTTTTACAGCACCATTCAGTGACGGTAAAACTGATCATTAACCATAGCTAAATGTTGAGTTTAAAAACTGCACCAAAACACAGTTTCCACACCATCTTTGAACCGTCAAAAATGCACTGTTTAAAGAAACCGACACTGAACGTTACAAATGCTACTCGGGTGACAGTCGGCTGTTTGTGTCCAAGTCGACGTTGTGGTGTGTTGCCGCAGCCCGGTCCACCTCCATCTACCCATTATCGTCGTGCCGGGACAACGACAGCACCATTGGTTATCAACACCCGCTGCAATCTCATCACTATCAGGTCGTACCACGATTTAAGATAATATACAGGTTACTCAACGAAACTTATTTTTTGGTGCGCTTAAAATTAACGATCTTGTCATAGCAAGAATAACAGCGCTATTGCATTATGGTGATTACTCTTTGTACTACAAAATATGTCATTATCGACAATATCAAATTATCAACAGACATTAGTAAATATATTAGATAAATTATTTAGTTATGAAGTATGAATAAGTAATAACGAATTAACGAATGACCAATGACCATAAAAACCATTTACTATTTATTTATTTATTATTTAACAAGAAACAAGCTTTGATAATTTCTTCTTTGTCCTATTTAATTTTTTGGTCTTTAGGTTTTCCATGTAAGTGTATTGTCTCATACGCATACAGATGTAGGAAGTGAATATTTCCACCATCATATCGGTCTTATGATGTCCACATGGAAATTTCAAATTTGTTGAGGCTAAAAGAAATTCATTGTATGTATTTTCAAATACATCAGGAGAACTGCAATGTTTCTGAAAACTAGTCTCTAGCACTTGTAAAATATTATACATATTTCCTTTTGGGTGTGTAAGAAACCCTCTAGTTTTCATTTCAACAAGTCAGATTTATTAGTATTTATTTCTGAATTATTATTTTTTAATCCACTGATACATAATGTGCACTTATTTTTTTTGCTCAATCGTTTAGCCAGGTATCTATAAATTATAATAAAATTAATATTTTTTATCATATTTATAATATTATATTTTCTATATTTACATAGGTAGGCAAGCATTGTTAAAAATGTATTTAAAAAGTACCTAATGATTTTTATAAGTCTTATCTTACCCTCCTAAATAATATACAACACATTCAAAAACAGTGCTCTTTGTATAATCATGTTCAAGAAAAATATCATCAGGATCTTCATCACCTTCTTCTATTAAAATATCAATTTTTTTGTTTCAACTTTTTAACTTTTTCTTTTCTTACTGATGTATCATTTATCAATTCTTTTAAATCAGTAATGTCTAATATTGATTTGTTTTCTAATAGTTGTATAAATACAATGTATATTATAATTTATTTATTGAAGACAATTTTATAACAATTATGTTAACATTAGTAAATTCATAAGAAATATTATACCTTCATCTACTTTACAATTTCCGCTTTTAGGAGGTTTTAACAATGAATATATATTTAACATCCTGTACAACTGTAAAAAGGTGGGCGTCGAAGGATGATCATTAGGCCCTGCAATTTGCCTTATAACACCAAAGGATTTCTATTATTGAAACCAAAAGTAAATATAATTATTAACTATATTATTATTAATCAAATTAAAAATATGGGTGCAATTTTATACCTCTAAATTATCCTGATTCATTTTAGATGTCAAAACGTATGAAAAATTGCATTCGTCTAACAAGTATAATGTAATATCAATATAAGATTGAATTGTTACTCTAGCCCTATAAAGCTGTAGTTATATAAAACTGAAAAACAAACCATCGAAATACAAGTTCGCTTAGCATCAGGATACACAAATTCTTCAGGAATACTTTTTTTTTTTGTTAATAAACTATAGTTATGGTCATGAGTAACTACGCTGTTTGAAGTTGTATCAATTACCTAGTAAAAGTTTAAAAGAGATATAAAACTGTAAATTTTCTTTTAAGAGAACTTAAAAGTATTCACTAAAATAACTAACTTTCTCATGATCAGTATAAATTATATTAGTTGGTACAGCTCCAGTTTTCAGCCTTGGTCTTTTTAAACAAATCTAGTCACAAATATATAAGACATACTTAATTCTAAATAAAATAATTTAATTAAGGTCTTTTAAAACTCACAGAGTATTTGTTGTTCCCATTTCCAGACACCCAAGTATTAATTATGTCACTACTTTTAAAATGTTTAGCACACACTCTAGAGACACTGGTTAGTTGTGTACCTAAAGATTTTTCCCATACATTAATATCTTTAATAGGGACGCCAAATTTTGTTTTGGAACTTTCGTGGCATCCGTTTACACAGCATTTATTTGACACCATAATAGATACTCAAATAAAAAACTAGATTTAGGAAACAAGAGAATTATGATATATCTTTTACTATCTAAATAATAAACATAAATGTTGGCATAGGAATCAGGAAGAGTATAATAAAAATAAACATTTATATCTGATAAATATAAAATCTATATTTATATAATTATATAAATAATATATACATAAAAATTAAAAATTCTAAAGCCCGCCTAAAATATTAGTTTGAAAATGTTTGAAATATCAGGTTGTTGGTTGATTTTATCCACGCTTGGAGCGTTAGTAGTTATTCTCGCATAGTTGATCAGCTGTTTAAACCCAACATTTAAGCGCACCACTTTTGATGTGTATGTGCATAGGGTCGTTGAGTAACCTGTATATCTTAAATCGTGGGTCGTACACCGATTAATTTGTTTACCTCAATCCGTTACCCGACGCGGTACTATGATTTATATTTTTATATTATGTACATAATTGAATTTTTTGCCGTTCGTATTGTGAACGCGCTCATATTTTACTAACACTAGCACGTAAGCATTATTTTCTGCCGAACCATTACAATAAAATTGTTATAATATTGTCACACGAAAACAACGATATTTTTACTGTCATCTATTTCCCTACTATCTTTTCCGCCTTACAGTCCACTACTATCGCACGGCAATTACTCTGAGCCAGCCGCAAAGTTCGAGCGCGGGCAATACATGACGGCCACTTCACGCGCCACAATCAGGTTGTCCCCCAAACATTTTTGGTCCTTGCGAGCCCGGATAGCTCAATTTGTTATTTATTGTCTTTTTCACAATGTCGGGTACTTCTAATCTGACTAAAGCTCAGCGTGCTACACAGCGTGCTATACAGCGACCACGTTTCATGCGTGATCGTCATCTCAAATCAATTACTGATATTCATTCACTCGCGATGCAAGTCGAGTCGGGCGTTGTCGATAAGTGTGAACTCGATGTACGCAATGAGTCGTTTGAGACAATTGTTTCGAAATTTCGTTTGGAACAGGAGGCCGTTGTCGATGCACTTATTATGAATGACTGTATCGAACAATTCGATGAAGTCGATGAGCCTGTCTCCAAGTCCGTCGAAGAAATGTATTTTAATGTAAAACATATCGTATCTCGGTTATCAAAAAAGGATTCTCAACCGACTACGATAGTCGCACCGACGCTAAGTGCCCAACCGAAAATTGAACTGCCCAAATTTAACGGCGATATTTTGTCATGGTCTCTTTTTCGAGACACATTTTTGTCTGCCGTTCATGAGAACCCGGATATAAGTGATATACGACGGTTTCAGTATCTTTTAATGTGCGTAACGGGATCGGCACTTACCATCGTTAAAACGTTTCCGTTATCGGCGTCAAATTATAATTTAGCGTGGGGAGCGTTATTAAATCGTTTCAATAATCAACGACTATTAGCTACCGCCCACGTTAATAAACTGTTTACTTTTAAACCAATAGCGCAAGAATCATTACCTGCCCTGAACGCGTTTGTCAATGTTTTTCGGGAAAATATTGCCGCCATAAAGGAACTCGGAGTCAATGACCTGGTCGGTTTCATTCTTTTTCACCTCGCCTCTAAGGCACTAGATTCAGCCACTCGTCGGTCGTTCGAAATAAGTTTGGCGCCGAATCAAATGCCTGATTTTGATCTATTATTAGCATTCGATCAACAACGCTGTAAAGTCCTCGAAAACATACAAGGTCCCGTGAGAACTGAACGGGCCGAGAAGAATGTTACAACCGGTAAATCTCATCAAACTTCAAAATCGTTTATGTCAACTACATACGATAAATCGGTTAATCAAAAACAGTTTAAATGTGCGTTCTGCAATGAAGCTCATACTATTTATCGCTGCGCGGCTTTTCAGAAAATTACCGTCGAAAAGCGTCGAGATTTTGTATCTACCAACAAATTATGTTTTTCGTGCTTGAGTACGATGCATATGATAAATAAATGTTCTTCAAAGTCAAGTTGTCGAATTTGTCAGAAACGACATCATACTTTATTACACTTGACAACGTCAACTTCAAACACCATGCAAGTTTCGGATCAAACAAATATCAACGTCGGGGATAATTCTACTCCTGCATCTACTAGTCAAGTGCAATTTGCTGGAACTTCACGAACGAACTCTATGGTAGTACTTGGGACAGCAGTTGTCCGTGTTAAGGACAGTTGTGGTGTTTTACATTCTGTAAGAGTTCTTTTGGACAGTGGTTCACAAATTTCAGCCATCACCAGTAGCTGTGTGTCACGCATAGGTCTCACCAAGCATAAGTGTTATACCGAAATTGTTGGTCTTGCACAAAATCCTGTTGCAAAAATAAAATGCGTGACCAATTGTCAATTTATTCCACACCATAGTACAAAGAATACATTTCACTGTAGTGATCTTTTCATTTTACCTTTAATAACCGACATCATGCCGACACTACAGTTACCACCATGCATTCGAAAAAATTATGAACATTTATTGCTCGCTGATCCAAACTTTGACGTCCCAGCGCAGATAGACATTTTACTTGGTGGTGACATCTTTCCAAATATTGTTCGTCCACGTGCCGATATCATTCATTCTCCTGGCTATCCATCAGCGTTTGATACCCTCCTCGGCTGAGTGGTGTGCGGTGCTATTTCACAGTCCAATCCCTCCCCAACTGTTTCACTAACTGCAACTTTGACTCCGTCTGTTGATAATTTACTACGCAAATTTTGGACTGTCGAAGAACCCGCTGTGCCAGCGTTACCTACCACTGAGGATCAGCTGTGCGAACAAATGTTTATGACGACCACCTACCATGCTCCATGTGGTCGGTTTTGTGTTGCTCTTCCGTTTCGCCCTAATGCCCCCGAGCTCGGAGAGTCTAGAGCTTTGGCCCTTAAACGTTTTTATAATTTAGAACGTAAACTGATGAAGGAACCACAATTATACACAGTTTATCGCAAATTTATGAATGATTATCAAACACTTGGCCACATGGAAGTTGCACGGCAAGCTGGAAAATACTTCATCCCTCACCATGCAGTATTGAAGGCAGATGGTGATATTTCAAAGCTCCGAGTAGTTTTTGACGCCTCAGCCAGGTCGTCTTCTGGTTTGTCGCTCAATGACGTCCTATATACAGGACCAAAGCTCCAGACAGACATCAGAGACATCCTTTTGCGTATTCGACTACACCGATATATTTTCACCGCTGATATCGTAAAAATGTATCGACAGATTATGATCAGACCTGAAGATCGACTATTCCAACATATTCTTTGGCGTGATTCACCCGATGAAGAAATAAAAGAGTTCGAATTACTGACGGTGACATATGGGGTTAGTTCTGCACCATATTTGGCCATTCGATGTCTTCATGAGCTGGATGCACGAGAAGGTCATCGATTTCCACGTACAAAGGGAATCCTTACAGACGCTACGTATGTGGATGACATAGTCGTTGGTGCTGATTCTCAAGAAGAATTATTGTCACTCCAGAAACAAATTGTTGCCCTTCTGCGGTCCGGTGGTTGTGAATTGAAAAAATGGACGAGCAACTGTCCTCTGATACTGCAGCAGGTGCCACCGGAGGACTGTGCTCTACAGACGTCATTCGATCCAAAGGAGGATCAGTCTATCAATGTTCTTGGTCTGTATTGGGATACTGATTCTGACTACTTCGCTTATCATACTCGCACTCCGGAACCTCAACTATCAAAACGGAAAGTACTATCCGTTATCGCTCGATTATTTGATCCAATTGGTGCCTTGGGCCCAATGCTGATGTGGGCGAAGGGGTTCATGCAGAAGCTTTGGCATGACCAACTCGACTGGGACACACCACTACCCGAGAATCTAAGCATGGCTTGGAATCAATTTCTGACGGAGTTACCAACCATACATCAAGTCACTTTGCCTCGTTACATCAATGTTCAGTCCTACTCTGATATCCAGCTTCTCGGATTTGCAGACGCATCATTGAAGGGTTACGCCGCTACTATTTATCTACGTGTTGTCCACACCTCTGGAAATGTGACCGTTCATTTTGTGTCCTGCAAGACAAAAGTTGCTCCAATTAAAACTTCTCAGCTAGATGAATCATTATCCATACCTCGTTTAGAGCTATGTGCTGCGTTGTTATTAGCTCAATCGCTGTTTCACATCCAAGAAGTTCTCTCAACATCAATCAAGATCTCTCAGGTACGGGCGTGGACGGATTCATCAATTGTCTTTTCGTGGTTGTCAACTGAACAAAAATATTTTAAGATATTCGTCACACATCGCGTTGTAAAGATTCATGCACTGGTTCCTAAGTGTCACTGGGGTCACGTTCGTACACATGAAAACCCCGCCGACCCGGCGTCACGAGGACTTCTACCCGCAACCATGGCATCGTCGTCACTACATTGGAACGGACCAGAATTTTTAACACGTTCTGAAGAATACTGGCCACCGTCGACATTCACGCCAATGCCCCTAGATGATCTGCCCGAGACCAAAGCCAATACAACAACCATTCTACATATCACTAAAGTTTATCCACCTATTGAGCCTTTTCACCGATTTTCATCTTTGATTAAAATGCAAAGAGTTCTGGGTTATTGTCTCCGTTTTAGACCTCGATCTAGACATCGACCTATACTAACTGGACCGCTCACTAGAGCGGAGTTGAACAACGTCTTAATCACTGCCATTAAGGAGACGCAAAGGGTATATTTTTCTAGTTTGTGGAAGCAGTTGACTACATCACGGATTATAACTCCCCCTTCACTGGCTCAACTTGCCCCATTTGTTGATAAAGACGGACTTATTCGTGTTGGAGGTCGTCTTCGATATTCTGCGTTAAGTGAAGACGCAAAATATCCTTTTCTTTTGCCACAATCTGCGCATGTCACTCAACTACTAATTCGTCATTATCATTTGAGTTTCCTTCATGGTGGACCCAAATTAGTTCTATCCATGATGTCGCATAAGTTTTGGATCATCTCGGGTCGAGATGCCATCCGACGATTTATATTTTCTTGTGTCACGTGTAGCCGTCACAAAGCAGATCACCCTCGACCGTTTATGGCAGATCTCCCATCAAGCCGTGTGCAAACACATCGACCTTTCTTACACGTGGGTATGGACTACGGAGGGCCTTTCGTCATCAAGGACTGTTGGTTATTTTGAAAAAGAAAACCAATACTCGGTAATACCGGACAATTGGATTATTTCATGTGGCAACATGTGTATTTCTAGATGGCCAAAAACTGGGAACATATCTCAAATGATATTAGATTATGTAGAATATAGCAATGATTGGCCAATATATCCTGTTAAAATAATATCTCAATACTATGGTAAGTAATTTTTAATTTTTATTTCAAATTGTTGACAAAGATTTCTCTTGGAATTATAAACATAATACCCTGTATTAGTTTATTAGTAAATGTTTTGTTTTGTAGTACAGTAGAAACTGAATAGACATTTTTATAATACTATAGAATATATTTTGTCTTATTATAGTAGCCAGTAGGGCTGTTAATCGTCTATTATTGATATTATGCCTCGTTACACTTGTATATCATATATTCATATATTGTATAACTATATTTATTATTGTTAATTCATTGAACCTCATGAATATATTTAGATAGTTATAAAGAAGCTTTAATAAAAGAAAGGCAGATATTTATTTCTGCATCAGCCTCTGAGCCAGAACACATGGTAAGAGTTACGCCGAAATCACCAGTGTTACAACAAAAGAAAAGAAAAAATTATAAAACATTACAGGGTGATAGTGACAGATGTAAGTTTCTTAAATTAATATTTCAAAGATTCATTAACTTAACACGAATTTATATAATGTAAATAAATAATAAATATACAAGTCTATATCTATATTCATAATAATTAATATAATTGTATTTTAAATTTGTTTTAGCTTGCAGCAGTACTTCATTAAGTCCTATAAAAGTTAAAAAAAGTTAAGCTCCTATAAAAGTTAACAAAAAGTGACCAGGCCAGCATACAGCTACAGGGACAGTGTTAGATGATGTAACAGAAAGTAGACCATTCAACACTTCTCATTCAGATTACACAAATAATGAAATGTTTCAAAGCATAACAAGTATGTATACAAATAATTCAATATTACAGCTTTTTAGTTTTTTTTTTGTACCTGAGTAGTTACCTAGTAATTTGTGTTATTTCTTCTAAGTGTAGGTATGCCTAAAAGTTACACAAAATTACCGTATTCTATAAACTTTGTTTTTTAGCAATAATATTGATATTTTGAGGTACCAAAATTTCAATTACATAAGACACTTTAACTAACAATGATTTTGTATATTATGTACCATTTAAGTGTTAGATATACAATTATGAAAATAATACTCAATACTTAGGAACTAAGATTGTGTTCTACATGTAATCAGACTATTTGAATTTTCAGGTGCACTAAATTGTGTAAATGGCAGTATACTAGAAGAACCAATGTCAGACATATTATCATTAGAAACAAATAGTAATATTATACCATGTATGTAATATAATTAATATCTTAATACCATGATATAATTAACATGGTATGACAGCAACAGAGCTCTGCGCATGGTGTCTACGTCACTCGGTCCGTCGGCTGTTATCATAATACGTTGTTATCATTTATTATTTATTTTATGTTTATCTAATATAGTTGTATTAACATCCGTTAAGTTTTGAATGATTTTTATTTATATTTCTTAATTACTTTGTAATTGTAATTATTAATTAAAAATTAATGTGCTTACCTTGTCTAGTTAAATGTTAAAAAAATATAGACTTGCTTACTTTTACTGTTAAAATATTATATGTGATAATTATTTTAATTTACATTTCCCATGATAAATTAACCATATGATTTTATCCTAATGCATTCATTATTCATACTATTTAGTGTAATAATAATTGTATACATAAGAATTAGATAATTTTCAGCAATTTGAATGGCAAACAGTCGAAAAAGTAATCCTGTAATCTATACTATTTAAAGGTAATTTATTATTATTCATGTTTCTTTAAGTGATTATATAAATATTATTACTCTGTGAGTGATTGTTAAGTTAAGTTACTAGCATGATATAATTAAATAAGATGATTACTTGGTTTTATACTTACCTTTTTACTTACCTTTTAATTTACCTTATTGTTCATATTCTATAGCTCTAATTATTTGAAAACCAAATTACCCAATACAAAACAGTGAAAAAGTATACACATTTGATTATACCATATATTTTCTAATTTTATTTTTTGTTGTTATATTTTTAGGCATGTCAAGTTCAATTGCCTTATTTAATGCATTGAAGCGAATAAACGTTCTAGTCCTAACCAAACATTTGATAACTTCATCAGGTAAACTGTGTAATTGCTTAACAGTGATAAATAGTTGTTCCATTATATTACTGCTTCTATTAATATTGTTACCATGTAGTTTTTGAAATTCATCTTCCATATACTTTGCGGCCAACAGAAGATCATTTGATGGGGTTATCAAATGGCCGTCAGACATTATTTGTATCCAGCTAGTTGCAGCTTCATTGTCATGCAACTTTTCAGTTTTATATCCTAAATTAGGATATTTAGATATAAAACGTTTTGCAACATAGCCAACGACATATTCTTGTGCCTCGTCCTCTATGCTTTTTTCTGGTATGTTAAACTACACTACTACAGTGATGGATAAAATGTGATTATCAATATATCATATTTACTATTAAGATAACATAACAATATATATACAAGGTGATTTTTTTATCGTGAACCAGTTAATATCTCGGGAAGTATTAGGAATTTTAAAATAATTTTTTTTTTAAACTTTCTAGATTTTACTATTTTACACTGTGTTACAATTTTGAAAATTTTAACTTCCCCCCTTATTTGATAAAACACTATCAACTTTCGATTTTCAAATGGCAATACCTATTTTCGATAACGAAAATCTATAAACATACTGAAATAAATAATTTTAACGTTTACAGAATTTAATTTGAGTAAGCCGTTTACAACTTATTAATGCTGGAATATTCGTTCAATTTACTGCTACTGGGCAATTTAACAACCCAATTGTAAAAACCAGAAGTCAATACGAAATTTTATCTCAATTTAACAATACCCATAACGGCCATAAACAATAATAACAAGATAGATAAACCATACTATTAGAAAAAAAAAGTATTCCATCATCACTCCCACCAGAATACCGAGTGTCAGTGAACGACTAGCCAGCCGCGGCTTGGCTTTATCAGTTATAAAGTATAAAAACAACATTTTACAATTTACCATCATGGTTACATAATATAGCACTGGTTACTGATCCCTGGTATACGGTCTTATCACGTATTAGTAGTTAAACGATAATAAATGCCGGTAAACTGTTTCTGAAAACCACGATTAAACATATCGTATAATCGTGCTGAAAACATGTGGTTATTGATTAATCTTTAATGTTAGTTTCCCATTATCAAATATCGAATATTAATTTTTAATTAATTTTTATTCTTTGAACGTTAAACCACAGAATACGCTTTAAGTAAATTCTTAATTATGTGTATTATTTAAAATATAAATTTAAAGTTTAGGTAAGCCAATTATTCCAATGCATACCTATTATATTTTTTGATAGTGTTTTGTTATATTTTGGTTAACAAATTTGAATTTAATTAAAAATATACTTCTATCCAACCAGAAATATTATTATGTATATGAAAATCAGATTTCATACTTTGCCGACAACTTTATTTGTGTAATTTATTGGTAAGTTAAATTTAAAATTAATATATTAGAGTTTTATTTTTTTATTAAATGATTTAATATGACCAAATATGACTAAATATGTATGTATATTTTATTCCTTTAATCCATATTAATTTATAAATTATAGTCATCAGGTACCAGTAGCAAGCAATGTAAATTTGCATTAAATGCTGGTTAAATTGAGCTGTCTAGTCATATAGTTCACTGTATTTTTTGATTAATTATATAAACTCTACTAATTGCCACTGAAATAAAATTAAAATATTTTAACCATGGTTATTATTTATTAAAAAAACAATTCATACTTACAAAATAGATTGTTTAGTTTGTTGAAAGATTATAATATAATGTAGAAATATGTATGTATATGTATTTTATTCCTTTATTCCATATTAATTTATAGTCATCAGATAGGTACCAGTAGAAAGCAATATGAATTTGCATTAATTTCTGGGCAAATTTAGTTGTCTAGTAATATAGTTCACTGTTATTTTTGATTAATTACACCAATTCTACGATTTTCTACTGAAATAAAATTAAAATATTTGAACAATGGTTATTATTTGTCAATAATATGTATAAATCATTTAATAAAAAAATAAAACTCTAATATATAAATTTTAGATTGAACTTACCAATAAATTATACAAATAAAGTTGTCGGCAAAGTATGAAATCTGATTCCCATATACTCAATAATATTGCTGATTTGATAGAAGTATATTTTTAATTAAATTCAAATTTGTTAACCAAAATACAACATTAAAACACTATCAAAAAATATAGTAGGTATGCATTGGAATAATTGGCTTGAACTTTAAATTTATATTTTAAATAATACACATAATTTAGTATTTACTTAAAACGTATTATTTGGTTAAACATTCAAAGAATAGTAATTAATTAATAATTAATATTCCATATTTGATATTTTGATAATGGGAAACTAACATTAACAATTAACCACATGTTTTCAGAAACAGTTTACCGGCATTTATTATCGTTTATCTACTAATACGTGATAAGACTGTATACAACACGATATATCTTTAATCGTGGTCACGGTTTAAGATAGACTATCTATATCTATCTTAAACCGTGATCGTGGTATACAAGGGATCAGTAACCAGTACTAACCGGTAACCAGTAACCAGGGTGCGATGCACTAACCGGACTGCGTCTCGTATTGTTGCTGACTTAGGTCCTATCTACATAAAACAATACTATCTAGTAACTATCTATTTTGTCTTGTTATTCAGTTTTCACTATTTCACTTATCACTTGACACTCGGATGTGTTCGGCTGGGAGGGGTGATAAGATATTAAGGTCCAATTCGTGTGACCTTAGTACTTATTAGTTATTATCCATTATGAACGTTATGACTTTTGGGTATTGTTAAATTGAGATAAAATTTCGTATTGACTTCTGGTTTTTACTATTGGGTTGTTAAATTGCCCAGTAGCAGTAAATTGAACGAATATTTCAGCATTAATATGTCGTAAACGGCTTACTCAAATTAAATTCTGTAAACGTTAAAATTATTTTTTTCAGTATGTTTATAGATTTTTGTGATCGAAAATAGGTATTGCCATTTGAAAATCGAAAGTTGATACTGTTTTATCGAATAAGGGAGGTAGTTAAAATTTTCAAAATGCTAACACAGTGTAAAATAGTAAAACCTAGAAAGTTTAAAAAAAAAATTATTTTAAAATTCCTAATACTTCCCGAGATATTAACTGGTTCACGATAAAAAAATCACCCTGTATATGTAATTTGTAGATACCTGCTCTTCAAAACATTTTAGAAGATCCATTTGTTCTTGGGAAACTTTACCTCTACCTACACTATCAATTGAATTGATCTCGGCTAGTTCTTCACTGTAAATTTCACATTTTTTTAAGACTGAAGACGAAAGACATTCAGTGTCAACTAATCTTTCTCCATTTGTATCCTCTGTGTTCCTACCTTCTGTAAATGCCACATATGCATGTTTTCCCAAAAGATACCATTTAAGACTGTTGAAATAATAATATACCCACATAGCAAAATTCTTCCCGGGACGTCATTAGGACCATCCTAATCATGTCCGCAAGTTATCCTAACAGTATGCTCGAAAAAGACATTCTGAGGATGCTCTTAGTACAGTCTCAAATGACTTACCTCCCATTAGGGTACTGGTAGGATATTGGGTAAATCCTATTTGAATACTTAATGGAATTTGTGAGGATTTAAATCTACATCATAATAAAGGACTCACAGAAGATATAATTATTTTATCATTTACCTACTCAGAAAGACGTATTAATAAGTACCACCAGGCACCATGAAGTATATGAACATTACCAATCAATATATAGGTACAAACCACTAGCATATTTAATATTATACTGTATTTATTGTATGAGTTAACGGGCATCGGGCAGTTTTCCCACGGAGAATGGAGATAACACTATAACAGACAGAATTATCTCATGGAATTCCAGACTAATCTAGTTGGTATATATGCATGGGCGCAACTAGGGTAAAATTTATGGGAGTGCTAAAATCTAAAGCACAACACAAGAATCCCCCCCTTATTTTAGGCAAAATTATTTTATGTATATACAAATTTAATGTTTTTATACAATCATTAAATAATCTAACATAAAAAAGCAATTCAGCATATCACAATATAAATTTATTAAATAATAATGCTCATATTATAATAAATTAATTTTTCTATTATTAGTTAATGCAAACTTATTTAGAATTTTTTCATTGTTAATGTTATTTGTAATATCTCTTTCTATACATATTGAAGCTAGACTTGTAAATCGATTTTTTCATTCGTCAAAGTAGGAGTTTTAGTGATGACACGAGAATTTGTTTTATTTTTATTAAAAATACTAAACGTTTTAATTTAAATAGAGTTCAAGAGTCAAAACAAAAATACGACGATGTAGTATGTTATACGTACAATTGTCAATCATTAACTGGGCTGATCTAAAATGTGGCAGGTCCGATAACCACGATGTGCATTGTGCAAGTGTACATTGTAGGTATATTTGTATAAAATATACACGCAACACGCAGCCAAATGTAAAATAACTATGTGGTGTCTATATTTTTATCATCAAGTACCTACCAACTAACTAACAAGACAGTACAAAATCAAATAAAACAGTATTATAGTGGTGAATGACGGGCCCGTATGGCGTATTAATGAACCCAAATGGAAATATTGTTTACAAGACGTATATAAATAATTTTTAAATCCGAATTCGATAATGTCGTATTAGTGTATTACATAATACGTTGTTATAATATATTGAATTCTATTATTAATTTATTGTATTTTGCCGACAGTACACTCTTCACTCTCTCCTCGTCAAACTTATTAACGGAGGACGGAGCGGTGGCAAGTGGCGACGATATCAGATACATACTGCTGCCATTATAATATTGACGATAAAATTAACGACGGTTGTTGAGCGTTGGTCGGGAATCTAGGAAAAAATAAAACCTATTGATTCTACGTATTGTGTACACGGTACATTTTAATAGGTATAATAAACCCAATTTAATAAACGCATTTGCTGTTTCCATTGACCATTAGAGGTTAAAATAAATTAGAAAAAAAATATTTTGATAATTTACCAATATTTTACTAGTCAATTAATTATTATTTATAAAATCAGAAGTGTTACTGTTACCGATAATGTAAAAAATCGGTACAGAAAATTTGGGAGTGCTAATTTTGATTTTGGGAGTGCTAAGCACTCCCAAGCCCCCCCTAGTTGCGCCCATGTATATATGGCGGTAGTGCAGTACGCACAAACAAGTATTTATTTGTTATCGATGTTATCGTATAACATAGGGAATTTTTTCATCGTTATATTTCTAAAAATATCCATATTGGTACACTAATTCATTTTACAAAATTATTTTTTTTCTAATATTCTATACGCGGCGGTACAACGGTCGTCACTAGGGTCGCGCTGGTTCGTGCGGCTCAGCTCAGCCGGCTAATTGACCAACTCGACCGCGCGCATCAATGCATCATCACTCACTCTTGGGCCTTCCCACGCCGTTTGCGACATTCTGTTCTCTGCAGTTAACAGTTCTCACTTCTCGACGATATTACATATTTTTTTTATAAACCTTGATTTTATACTTGTGTTTTATTTTATACGCGTACTAGTGTTATGACTTACTAGTCAGTAGGTAGTCGTGTGGTTGGCTGATATTCAACAGGTTCGTATATTATATTGTAGTAATTACAATGTAGTTATGTTTAATTAAAAAATTCTAAATTATATAGGTAACTTAGTACCTAACTCAAAATTTCTAATACAGTTCAATAGTTCATAGTCCATTTATCATCATGTCGTCTAATGATGAATATTTATCTAAAAAGTAAGTACCATTTATATAGTGTGACAAACCTAATTATGAAATATTACAATATTGATTTTATTTTTTTTTTCGATTATTAGTATTTTAAATATTTTCTTGAGGTGTAGTTAAGTTAGTAATACAAATATTTTTACTTCTTATAGCATTTGTGCCAATAAAAAGCTTAAATCAATCGAATCTATTTCTTCTAGACATCAACGAAGATTGATAAAAAATGAAGTTGATTTTTTAATTAATCCCACCAAAAATGTTGCATGTACTAGTCAAACTACTGTTAGACATAATTCATTAGATCAATTAGATGTTTTTGAAAATCAAATTGCAACATCATACATTAATGATAGTTCCTTTAACTCCTCTACTACTCATTCTGTTTTAAATAAATTAAACATATCTACAGATCCTATGGTAGATACTACATTTTCTACTAATAATGATTTTACTAAGCCAATATCAACTACAAATTTAAACACTGATATCAAAGATTTAATTGTTACCTGGGCTGTAGAAGAAAATATTTCTCATGTATCTCTGTCAAAATTATTAAAAATATTGAAATCCCATTCTTGCCTAAATTATCTACCAAGTGACCCAAGAACTTTATTAAAAACACCTAATAAACTAACTATTGTTAAAGAACTATATCCTGGAATTTATCATCATTTTGGCTTAGAAAATGGTTTAAATCAATATTTAAAAAAAAATAAAGAATTTTTAATTAATAATACTGAAATTGAAATAATTATTAGTGTTGATGGGCTGCCGCTGTCTAAATCATCATCAAATAATTTATGGCCAATTTTAGGGTCAATTTATAAAACTAGTTTTGTATTTTTAATTGGTGCTTTTCATAGTACTGAAAGTACCAAGCCAAAATGTGCAATAAGTTTCATGGCTGATTTTGTTACTGAAGCAAAATGTTTGATTCAAAATGGTTTCCAGTGTGAAAATAAAAAAATAATGCTTAAAATTAGAATGTTAACTGCTGACACACCAGTAAAATTATTTATTTTAAATGTTAAAGGGCATAGTGGGTATTACAGCTGCACTAAATGTTGTATTGAAGGAGAATATCATAAAGGAGTATGTTTTCCTCCAATAGTGGCTAAACTTCGAAATGATAATGATTTTCGAAATTATTCTGATGAAGAATATCATTTAGGTGAATGTCCTTTAATTAACATTCCAAATTTTGATCTAGTTGCACAAGTTCCATTAGATTATATGCACCTCGTATGTCTAGGTGTAGTAAAGAAACTATTTAAACTATGGACAACTGATCATTTGAGTGTTAGACTTCAGGTTAGAAAATTATGTCTTATTTCTGATAGGCTTTTAAAACATGTAAGTGTGTTTGTGCCTCTAGAATTTCAAAGAAAGCCTCGATCATTAATGGTTTATAAACAATGGAAAGCTACAGAATTTAGACAATTTCTCCTTTATAGTGGCCCTGTTGTTCTAAAAGATGTTGTTTCTATAGATGTTTATAATCATTTTTTATCACTGCATGAAGCTATATCTATTTTAGCATCCAATGAATTACATTTAAAACTTATAAACTATGCTGAGGAGTTATTAAGACACTTTGAAATTTCTTTTGAAGTTTTATATGGTATTCATAATTCATCTCATAATATTCATGGACTCTTACACCTGGCAGATGATGTTAAATATCATGGAACACTTGACGAATTTAGTGCTTTCAAATTCGAAAATTTTATGCAGCAACTGAAAAAAATGATACGTAAAAGTGATAAACCATTACAACAAATCAGTCGACGATATGTAGAACGAAAAAATATTGGATTGTTTGGGAATATAAAAAAGGTTAATAGAACTATACCCTGTAATAACAAAAATAATTATTTCAATTTCAATGGATTTACATTAATATCACATAACTCTAAAAATAACTGTTGTATACTAAAAACTGGAGAAATTATTTTAATTAAGGAGTTTTTGTTTGATACAAATTCTAAATTATATGGCTTAAAAGGAAAACAATTTTTGGAGCAAGATGATCTTTATATAACTCCTTGTCCGTCATCATTACTTGGTATTTATGTAGTAGGTAAATTGTCATCAATAAGTACTTGGACCATTTGTCAGGTGCAAAAAAAATGTTTTCGTTATAGACTCCCTTGGAATATAAATAAATATGTAGTTTTTCCTCTTTTACATTCTGATAGTGATGATATTCCAGATTTGTAAATTTTCCTAAATATGAATTATACTTTGATTTTTTCCTAATTATTATTAATGTACAAGTGCAATAATTTATTTTTACCTATTAACACTAAGCAAGGTACATACATTTTACTATTTAATAATAATATAAAGGTACAAATTAATAAAACGTATGATATTCAAATTATTAATATGGAAATTTATAGATTTTTGGTTGTTGAATTTGACGACGGATTACAAATTATCCCAAGTAATTGGTTAATTAACGACAAATCCAGTTTTTTTCCAAATTATAAAAACTTCAAATTGTATGACCGTGCTGTTGTTTCAATGGAAATTCCAAATACACCCACAACTACTTGGGATGTATATAATATTAAAAAGATTTTTAAAAAAACAGGTCTGATATGCCTATTTTGATATATTAAATGTTAATGTGTAATTAAATTGAATATTTTTATTTCTAGATGATTTTACTAAAGCTAAAGAAGTATTAAGTAAAGCAGAGTATAGGTCAGATTTTGAAAGTGACTCTAGTACTGCATTAAAAATGCGCAAAGTGTATGCTGCAAAATCATTTAGTGACAGTGATGGATTTGACGAAAATTCTGATCCCATTAGTAATATTATTCCACCATTTCCAAATCCACCTGGTAATTATACATCTCATAAAAATAAAAATGATCATTTGAATTTAAATAAATTTTAATAATTTGACATAGCAAAAGAACAAATATATACATCTACCCAGAAAAATTGTAGCGGAAAAAAGTGTTTGTTTAATTCAGGTAGTTGAAAAAATTCTTTTATAATATGATACTATAGAACTGTCAAAACTATTTATAGGTAAAAAAAAAAAAACAACTATTCAGAAACCTGTCTATGAGAAACAAGTATGTTCTCCTGTTCTTTCATCTCAAAAACGTTTATTTAATTCAGGTAACATACAATTTTGAGTAGTTATTTATGATGTTACAGTTATTTAATTTCAATATTTAACTATTGTAGAATCAATGATGAGAAAAACACCATCCAATCAAAAATGTCTTGGCACTTTCAATGAATTAATTTCACCATTACCCAGTACCTCGAGTGATTCAAGTAATATATTTTTAATTTATCCAAGTTATATTTAAGGATTATAAGTAAAATAATTTATGTGATTTGATTAGGATATCAAAACTTGGAACTCAACGATCCACAGCAGCTGTCTTCATTATCACCAAATTTATTTGAAGATATTGATCTCGATATCAATCAGTTACCGTTTGAAATTGAGTCAGGTATTTTAATCATTTTAAATTTTAATTGATAATTTTGAAAAAGCTTGTAATTTATGTTATCATCATTTTATAAGGTACTGAAAACAATGATGACACATCAAATTTAATGTCAGTGGCAGAAGTCAACGATTCCCAAAATAATTTTATTAATGATAATGGTAAATATCCCTAATTACATTTTAATAGTCAGGTATCAAAAACAACTATTTTTTATTTCAGGACCATTTAACAGTCACGAAACACAGATATGGTTAATTAAATCGCTCAACTTAAAAGTGACGTTTCAATCATAAAAAAATCTGTAAATGCTAACAATCAACTTCTAAAACAACTTCTGTTTGACAATCATCCAGAAAATGATTTAGAACTTGATAAATTAATTTTACAGTTCCCTATTGGAAATGAAACTGTTTTATTTGAGATGGAAGAAAAACTGACCACTGACCATATTGCAAATAAATATTTGGTAATTAATATATTGCTTTTATTTATATTTAATTCCCAATAACTATAATAAATGTATATGTATTAATTTCATAGATTAAAAAAATGTCAAAACTAATATCAAGTGACTACAAACAGAGTAGTTTTAGTCTAATGAGATTTTTAATAACCAATGAACTGGCAACAAAAATGACCTTTTTTGGAAAAACATCCAAACTAGCGTTTGGATCATTAAAATTATATGCAATTTTAGAAAGTTGGTTCACATTTGTAATTTAATATTTTCGTTGTCCAATAATATTTTATTTTTAGAAGTCATGTTGAAGAATAATCCTGAACTTACAGTAAAAAAATTGCAAGAGCCAATTCAAAGTTGGTTACGCCATGCAAATGAAAGATTCACCAAACAAAATTGCCATGTAGATAATGTAAGTTAAATAATTATAAAAGTTTGTATGATCATTAATTTTTGTTGAAATTTCAATTAATATTATTAATCCTTTTTTTAGGAACAAAATTAAAAGCTGTCATGTGTTAATTACTGTGCACAGTACATGTATGTATGTGACCTAATTTTAAAATTTTTATTTACCATATCTGACTTAATTTAAATTGAATTATTTTTTTTTTATTTATGAATTTTTTTGTATACTTTTCTACTAATCATGTGACTATTATTTTATTTTATAGCTATTACTATCATACCAACATTTTTAATTAAATATTTTTTTTTGTCTTCAATAACCATAATACCCAAAAAGATTTTTTTTTTTGGTTTTTTTTTTATACATTAATTATGTAACTGTTCATTTATACTGAATGATTATTATTTTTTTAATTTATGGATTCCTCATAACTACAATTTATTTAAATATTTGTTACCCTGTGGCAATATATACTTTGACTATGTGATAATTGTAAGACTGTTGTATAATACTTTTATACTAATCTGTTATTATCTAATGACTGTTATTTTATTTTATAAACACTTAAAATTAGACATTTTATTTTGATTATATTGAGTTGTATGTATGTACTAATATATTTGATATTACATGTAAAATAAAAATGTAATTAATTCTTAATTTTATATGTTAAGTGTATTCCCTATCCTCACTTCATTCTGATAGGATCCTCTTAGTTCATCCGTGTGAGACGTCCAGAGGATAAATAAAAAAAGGACATCTGGACATTCTATGGGTATCCTCTGATCGTCCTGAGGATAGTCCTGACCATCCTGCTAGGACCATTTAAGTACATACTGTGGACATACATTTGCTATGTGGGTAAAGTTGAGTTCGAATAAAAATTAAATTTAAATGTAATAAAATTAAATGTTTAAAGTCAAGAGGGGTCAAATGTGTGTTAGCTCCATTCATTCCTTTTAAGTAGCTAAATAGGTTCTCTAACAAATCTTGATTGACTCGTCTCGTTATCAAATAATGTATATCAGAGTAGTCCAATTTCAAATCTGCTAATAAATTCCTCAACGATTCATTAGTGTACAAAATACCTAAAGTAGAATTAATTAAATTTATATAAAATAACCGATTTACTTTTACCAAAAATCAATTGAACATGTTATATTAATTATATGTTGTATTTATTATTAGATTGTTATACTCTATGTGTGAATAAATAAATAAATGTAATAACCTTTTTGAAAAGGTAACATAGATTTATGTCCAACAACTCTCATATTCATTATAAATTCATCCATTTTTTTTAAGAGTTGATTTTGATTCTATAGGTCCATACCATAACTTTTCACAAATTTATCAACTGGAAATTGGGTGTTTAATAAGTCAAACCAATCGTTTATTAATTGAATAACTTAAGATGCCTTAAAAAAATTATTAACGAAACAAAAATAATAACTTATATAATATGCCAAGACATAGTGCAATGTTAAATAATTACAAACCTCTTTCCAATAGGTGTAGTCAATTTCAAAGTTTTCACCACAGAATAAAATAGCCTTTGCTACAGTGTTAGATAATAATTGTGCAGCAAATCAACATTTTGTTTTTTTGCTTGTGGCACATTTATGTGGTTCTCGGTAATTTTATGAGCCAATTTAAAATAACTTTTATTTAATTTTAATAAATTTTCCAATACACCTTTATGTATTAATTTCCCATTCACCAAAAATCCACTAGAATAAAAATAAATGTTTAATAATTGAAGAGTGAGCAGACATAAATTATTATAAAATATAATTTTATTTTTACCTATTAACAAAATGGTTGCGGATTAATTTAAGTAAGTGTGGAACATCCGCAAAAATATGTACTCGCTTTATTTCATTTTCTGGGTGTATAAAGTAAGGTTTCCCAATATAACTATCCAATTCATTCCACAGTTTTCTGTTGGTTGGACCCATGTCACTTACTACACCCCTCACATCAAAACTGATTTCATTTAACTGCCTTATTATATTGAACAGTATTTCTTTAGTCATTTGTGTATCAAACTGGTAGTATATTGGTTGGCGCCAAGATGAAATTAGACCTAGTTTTATAAGTTACCACAGATTTTATTATTTTTTAATTTGTTTTACTAAAAAATCAAGTCATAATATAATGATTATACCTCTTGCTACCAAAGTCTGCACACATTTATGTGGTCCAATGAACTGTTCATATTTTTTGTCATAACAAATATTTTGGGACAAGTATGTCTCATCAAAGGCCAATATTGTTATTTTATCTCTAGCTGACATTAAGGTACCTATTGCAAAAATTATAAATAAATATGTACCTAAATCAATTTATATTCTATTGTCTATAATGTATTTACTTTTATGCTTCATAATGTTTAATATTGAAAACAAAATTCCTTGTTCAATATGAAACCAGCCAGCCCATCCTCTTAAAGTAGAAAGTCCTAAATCATGTTTAAAAAATAAGTGTACATTTTAGATCAAAAGGATTTGTTAATTGAAAGTTTATTAGTCTTTTAACCTGGTAAAGGATATTTTTTTTCATTTCTTAGGTATTTATATGTCTTAGGCGATAAACTTCTTAAGGTAATGGCACTGGCAATATCGTCTTCTGTCCACTTGTATACTTTCTTTTTTGGCTCCATTAGTAATTTTATTTGAGTATTGGTGAACATACCAGATAATACTTTATTTAATTTTATTTCAAGATTTTGGTTGTTATTATTATTTTCAAATGACTTAATGGTATCTAGTTGTAATTTAATTGTTTTTTTCAAAGTGGCATTTAATTCTTTTTATTTTTTTAGTTTACTATGCATATCAAATAAAACAGCCTGTAATCTAAAAATTAATTGTGTATATTATTTCCTAAATAACAAAATTTGTATTTTTTACTGTAAGACTTCAGTTCCATTTTCATCACATTGTGAACCAGTATCAACAAGTGGTATGTTATTGGTTTGAGTGCTTAAATCGGCACAACTAATAACTTCTTCAGGATTCACAATTTCAATTTCTTCACATAATGAAGTGGCAAGTAAGCTGTCATTATTCAATTCATCCATTGTCTAAAATTAATTGATTTGTTAAATTTAATTGATACAGACACACGTTTTATTTTATTATTTTACAGTGCTGCAGAAATCCATGTTTAAATTGTCATCAACATTAAAGTTAAGCCGCTTAGAAATTTTATGTTCTCCAGAAATCTTCATTCCATCAAAAAAAACAAATTAGAATATTATATATAAAATATAAAATAAAAGTATGATTTTCATAGTATAATAAATTCAATTTTTTTTTTTTATTATAATTTTATTTGTTGCATACATTTGAAACCATTGTGTTAGACTTAGAAGATGGTTCTACTGTAAATTGTGGTGACATTAAAGACGCTGTCCGCGGCTATAATTCCGAGGGCTTTTCAAACATACTGGCTACATGGAAGTAAATAAATAATTATTTTAAACAGTATAAACAAAACACACATATTTGTATTATAATAAATGTGAAAAATACCACTTTTAAAGATGGTACAGCATTAACTTTCAGCTTCTGTGAACTTTTCGGTGAATATCCCAGCATTTTTTGAATTAGTGGTTTAAAATAGTCACTACTATGAAAATGTCGAGAACATATTCTTTCTGAATAGTTATAATTACACAAATATAATATAAATAATAAAGTATAATAAAATATTATTGACTCACCAGTAGATACATTTATACTGTCAATTCGTCCACATGATTTAACCCACTTTGTCTGTAAACTTACCTCTTTGGGAAATCTATGTAACATGATCCTTTTATTAGGGGACTTAGATCCCTTACAAGTTACAACTGCACATTTAGGCATATTAGGACGTTGATGGATTTATAAGTCCAATCAATAAAACAAAACAACTTAATAATGGTAATAATCAAGATATATTTTATCAGAAAACTGAGTACAAGTTTATAACTAGCGTAACATTTTTTTAAACAAAAATGAAATAAAATACAATGTTTATTAGAAAAACAGTGTAAAATAATACTAATGAATTATATTATATTATACAGGGTGATTCTTATTATTTCACAAATAATTGCAGATTATTTTTCTGATGATCTCTATACATAAAAATCTAATTTTGAACAAGTAGCTTATTAATTATACTTAGTAGTAGTTGTAATAAATTATCACTCTATGGAGTTTTACTTTTATACTTTGTGTAATATAATTGTTATGAGATAAAAAATTCACTCTGTATACACATATACAATATGCATATATATCATTATTTTTACTATAGACAAACATTGGACAATTTATTCTTAGATCCAAAAATAGTCTTATTTTAATAAATTATAATATTGCCGCCTATTTTGATTTTAAAATATATAATTTGAACTGGACCAAGTGACGTCAATATTTCATGGAATAGTTGATAAAATATTGTTTATTCCATTAACACTCAGTAGTATCTCATTTTCGTTAAAGTTGCTGTCATACCATGTTAATTATATCAGGGGTACGAAACTCCGTGCGTTGGCCAAATCAGGCGGTTATGGCCTTGAACACGGTCTCCAGATGGGCGTGGCATACGTTATCAATTAAATATATCATATCAATATCACCATATCACGATATTATTTGTACCATTTTGTAGTTTTTGTACAATACGACAATTGCTTATTAATTTACCAAGATTTATGTTTATGTATTAAGATTTAAAATTTACTCTAATGAAAAAATATTACAATACTTAAATTAATGACTAGTGTAATAATGTAATAATAGGTAATTGGATTTGGAATAAAATACTAGGCTTAAAGAACAAACACATTGGAAATTTTGTAAGAATATATTTAATTTATTCAATGAAAAATAATATATTACATTAAAAGAATACATACATTTATTATAACAATACTAAATGGCTTGCTGTAATAAAATAATACATACATTTTATTATTTTTCATATGATCACAGTTGTTAGTCCTAAAAAGAACTGTTAAGTAAAGTATTCGCTTTCTTAATCAATATAATAAAAGACTATTCAATTTTATTATTTGTTACATGACCAGAGGTTAGTCCTGTACAAGTTGTACATTTATGAACTTTTAAACATTGCCCAATTAAGTAACCACAAATATATGTCAATGCATTATGTTCAGGTACATTAATTTGTTTGTAATTATTAATGTTTGCAATAGGTAATGGAATTTGAATAGGATTTTTTTCAGGGAAAAGTATTTTAATTTCACTTATAGGAGTTTTTTCAAGAGTGAGTAAGACATCATCTAAATCTTGAATACAGTTAGCACCTTCAGAGTGCTCAAAGTAATCAAGACAAAAAAGTTTTTTAAACGTCCTTTTAAACTGAATACATGTAGGATTTATGCAATTTCCATTTTGAATTCTTACAGTTCTAAAAAAATTTTCTAATTTGTCCTGATTTAACCTATTAGTACATATTGGATCTATTTCGGAATCACTGCTATTAGTTAAATTTTGATGAAGACGATTTAATCCAGCGATTGATATTAACCAGCCATTAATAAATTTTATATTATAGTGTCTAGCTATATTAACCCACTCATTTTTTACAGCATCAAATTTTTGAATTTCTAAATTTTCAAAATAATTAAACATTAAATTTAAAAAGTCTTTCTGATAAGAAGAGTTTGAAAATGGCAATGAATAACGTTTTAATCCATCATGATTAGAAACTTCGGTAGAAATGGGACGGGAATTAAATATATCAAACAGTTTATCTATGGAATCTATGAAATCAATTGTATCGAAGGCACTATGTGGCAATTTATTACAAGAAACTAGGGTAGTCATCCCTGCAACCACTGTATGACTAAAAACATGACATGCAAATTTGACTCTCATTTTTTGAAAACTATTAGGATTTAAATGAACATCTGTTAATTTAGGTGCCAATCGATGTTGTTTACTTTCATCAGAATTATAAAAATTTGTAAGATGAATTTTTTCTGCTATTTTGTTTTGACATTTGAAACGGTAATTGAAAAAGTTATTTCTAGTTGCCTTTAATAAATGAGGTGGGTCAAACATGTAAACAATTTCTTTGTCTCCAACATTAAAGTAAGGGGTCTGGGGGGTAATGCCTTGTTGATCTGCAAAGCGCTTGAAATTTGAGCCTAAATCAGAAATCATGACTACTACGTTAATAGAAATATTGGACAACCTTTGAATAGTTTGGAAGATTATATTTTGCAGATCATATCCAGTACAAGTAGTAGCAACAAAAAAATAGCCAATAGGTTGTTTCCAAGAACTATGTAGACCACTGATCATAATAACCATAACAGATTTAGTAACATCGCAAGATTTAATGAATCCTGTATTGTGAAAACCTATTATTTCATCTTTTTTGAAATCAAAGAAAAGAAAAGATTTAAGTGACATTTCATCTACACACAAGACACATTCTTTAGACTTCACTGTCATAGAGTTTGCTTTTACTGCTAGAACTTTAAACAAAAATTCATTCAAACCAGGATTAATTTCCCAATTCTCTGTAGTTTTTTGCAAAGTTCTAACAGAAGGCAAACTCCAGGATTTCCGAAGAAATCTATAAACTTTAGGACCCATAAAATGTATCATGAGTGCAAACTGTTTTGTCTCATAAGAAAACCTATGTCCACGGGGATCTTGCAATGTTAGTTTGGACTGTACTTTAACAAAATTAGCAAAACCTTTATTTAGAAAATTGTCGCACATTAAATGAAAAAACTCTAATGTTGAAGACTTTTTTTCTAGGTCAGAACAATGTTTTTTTAGTGTAAGAAATTGTTTATGAAGATCATTAAATTTATTTTTTTGGATACTTAGCAGTTTGTTCAGTTTATCCTTTCTTGGTGTGTTACTTGACAGACACTGATGTGTTTGGGTTTGAGAATTAGAAGTGGCTGTGGAACTATTGCCTGAAGAATATGATAATGATCTCGACACAGAGCTGGCTACAAAAAAAAAATACAACGTTAATATAATTTGACTTGCTTATTATGTTATTATAGGTATAAATATAAGTAAATATTTACTTTTAGGAGTTGAACACATAGGCGGTCCCAGGATTTTACTTCAGGTGCAGCACATTCTGCACATTTAATTACACATTTATTAGTTATTACAGAATATACATAGGTAACTGGTAAATCCCTATATATGATTACCACACACGTCACACACACACACGCACACACAAATATACAATGTTATACAATTTTATTTTATTTATATAAGCAGTTAATTGTAATAATGATAAATGAATAATGATATTATAATTAAAGTTATAACACCATTCGGCGTGTCGTGTCATTTAGTACATTAAACTCTTCGATGACCTCGTCAATATCCACATTATTAGTTCTATGTTGTTCAACAAATAACAACATCAGTGAATCCAATCTTTTTTGGGTCATAGTTGTTCGAAGTTTACTTTTAACAATGGTCATTTTTGAGAAGCTGCGTTCACAACTGCAACTTGTAACAGGTATTGTTACAAATAACTGTAATGCTTTAGAAAAGTTAGAAAAAATTTCACTTTTGTTAGAGTCTTGTAGCCAATCTAACCATTCATGTATTGTTTTAACTGAAGTTCCACCATTTGGTATATCGGTCATATTTTTTAATAATATTATTTCTGTACACAAATCATCTTCACATATTCCAAATTGTTCTTTTAAACATTGATATGATATATTTTCACCAGTATTCAATTTAACCATATTTCCAATTGAATTAATGATTTTTAATGATTCCTGATTAAACCTAGAATCAATGCCATTTATCAGTTTATCTAATGTTGTGTTAAATACGGTAACTTTCATTTCATCTGATTTGGTTTCAAAAAAATATTGATTTTGTGATGTATCAATTTTTGTTGATACTTTTCTTCTTTTCACATCTGGGGTATGTATTTCATACTCTTCACACATGTCTAAACAATTTTGGTAAATATCTTCAAAACTATTAGAATTATTTCTCATTGAAACCAATGAGGATTTTAATGAATTAAGTACCTCAACAGCAGTCAACAACTCTAGGTTATTTTAAAGAAAAGTATTAAGTAATTACACTATTTAGCGAACACACATTTATTAAGTTAAGAGAAAAACATTTTTACAGAGTGAGGCAAAAAACATAACCTCAAAATATATATAATTATTAACAGCTGTTAATCGAATAACAATCATTATAATATTATCAATACTCTCCCTCGATTAAAGCATAGTACATTAATACAATTTAACAAAATGTATACCTAATATATTATATAAATCAATAAATAATAATAACAATAATAATAACAACAATTCTTTCATTCAATGATCATTTTCAATAATCGCTTGAATTGTTCGTTTCCTAGGCCTTTAGTTAATAAATCTGCTAATTGATTTGACGTTGGAATATATTTTAGTTCAATGAGCCCTTCCTTCACCTTTTCACGAACAAAATGATGTTTTGTGTCTATATGTTTACTACGCTTGTGTAGTTCTTGAGATGATGATAGATGTATTGCTCCCTGATTGTCTTCAAACAAGATAACTGGTCCACAAATTGTTACATCAAGATCTTTCAACAGTTTTCTAATCCATATTGCTTCACAAGTTGCATTTGAAACCGCCATATACTCCGCTTCAGTGGATGATAGAGCAACAGTTGGCTGTCTTTTTGTACTCCATGATACCAGACAATTAAAGACTTTGAATAAATAACCGGTTGTGGATTTTCGGTCTATTGTACTAGATGCCCAATCCGCATCAACAAAACCAATTAGTTCAGTGCTATTAGACTGTCTGTGAAAACACAATCCATTATTTAGTGTTCCTTTAACATATCTCAAAACTCTTTTAAGATGGTTCCAATGACATTCATTTGGTTTGCTTTGATAACGACAAAAGAAGTTTAGAGCATAGCTTAAATCTGGACGTGATCCCAACATTGCATACATGAGACTACCCACAAGTTGTCTATACGGTTGGTTGCATTCCTGTTTATTATCTTCTTCGATATTTAATTTTGACTCAATGGGAGTTGAAATTGTATTACAATTATCCATATTAAATTTCTTCAGTACATCCTCCAAATATTGTGTTTGATTAATATATAATTTACCAACAGTCTTGTCATAATTTATTTTCAATCCCAAAAAATAATTGAGGTCACCATTGTCCTCCATCTCAAATTCTTCCTTAAGATAGGATTTTATTTCTCCAATTTTTAACATATTTGAACCAGCAATAATAATGTCATCTACATATAGTAACAGATAAATAATATCATGAGTATTATTATTGTTTAGTATGTAAAGACATTGATCTGAATCAGACTGCTTCAAACCCAATTTGGCTATGTAATTATCGAATCGTTCGTGCCAGCATTTTGAAGCTTGTTTCAATCCATATAATGATTTATTTAATTTCAAAATCATATCAGAATTATAGTTAAGACCTTCAGGTTGCTCAATGTAAATATCTTCAGTTAAAATTCCATAAAGAAAAGCAGTTTTGACATCTAATTGTTGGAGAAACCAATTGCGTTGAACTGCTATTGCAAGAAGTGTGCGTAGAGTTGTTAGTTTTGCCACAGGACTGTAGGTGTCATAATAGTCAACTCCTTCCTTTTGAGAAAAACCTTGTGCAACTAGTCGTGCTTTGTACTTCTTAACACTACCGATGGAATCACGTTTGATTTAAAAAACCCATTTGGTACCAACCACTTTCCTACCTTTTGGTAGATGAGATAATGTCCAAGTATTGTTTTTCTTAAGAGAATCAATTTCATCTTGAATTGCATTTTTCCAAAGATTAGCATGAACGCCTGTAACTGCTGATGAATAGGTTTTTGGTACATCATCAATTAAGTCAATAGCAGACAATACTAAATGAGACATAACAAAATCGTCATATTTTGCTGGTTTAGTAACTTGGCGGCCGCTTCTGGTTGTGATTGGAACTGTTGATTTTACTTCTTGATCCAAATCCTCCTCAAACTTAGGTAATTCCTCAGCTAACTCATCCTGTTTGGTCGATTCTTCTTCACTTTTATCAATATTATCATTATTTAGAACTATACGGTTAACGATGGTTTCTGGTGGTTTATTTTGATATGTATTTTCATCAAAAATGACATTTCGACCAAGTACTATTGTCTGTTTTAAAGGGTGCCATAACCTATAGCCAGTAGCACTATAACCAACCATAGTACATTGAACAGTTTTTGAATCCAATTTTTTTCTTAATTGCTTTGGTATTTGTAAGAATGCTTTACAACCAAACAGTCGTATATTAGAAAGAGTTGGTTTAGATTTATACCATAACTCTGCGGGCGTCTTGTCTTTTAATGCACTAGTTGGACATCGATTTATTAAATATACTGCTGTGTATACTGC
>JANEHU010002417.1:0-45530 GCA_027563435.1 Nasonovia ribisnigri | reverse complement strand
TGATGCGGAACAAGATGAGTTAACACAGGAGTTGTTAATTTGTCCGGTCACAACCGAAGATTTTTCCGAGGAGTTTATTCCTTGTCCACGGGAAAAGTGCAAGAGGAGAGACTCAGATACAGACTCAAAATTTGAGTTGAGAAAACGCTTCTCGGATCTGCGGACCGGAGTGTTAGAGTCTCCAGCCATTGCTACGGTGTCAACGGGGAAAACAAAAGTGACGGATGTTCCGTTACCGGCCATAGAACTAGAGTTTGCACTCGGGGCAGTAGTAGCGCTACTGGACTCCTAAGCGGCGAGGACATACGTCAAACCGTGGGTGCAAAGAAGTTTGGCCGGAGTTTTACCGAAGAACCGGAGATTGTCCGGATGGCGGACGGTCGGACACGAGAAATTACGGAGTTTTCCGAATTTCGGGCCCGGATAGTGGACTTGGAGGTAACCATCAGGGCCGCAGTGATGGACAATCTAATCGGAGATGTCTTCCTGGGCCATGATTTCCTCGTGGAGCAACAAGTCGCTTGGGACTATAGCGGTTGCATTATACACCTGGGGAAAGAGAGACGTGTTTCCGTGAGCTGGAGAAATCCAGTAACTCCGGTCACCGTAGAAGTGGACTTAGCAACCGCAGGTTTACCGGAAGGAGAGTACGGTATGCGGGTCAAAGAAGTCCTGTGCCAATATCCGGAGGTTTTCTCCGGAGAAGTAGGCAGAACTCGGGTGATAGAGCACCAGATCCGCCTCAAGGATCCAAATCCGGTGGCTCTAAACGCTTACGGGTACTCCCGAGAGAAAAACGAGGTGATTGCCGAAATGGTGCGAGACATGGAGGAACAAGGGTTTGTTGAACCTAGTATATCTCCATGGGCTGCACCGGTGGTACTCGTGAAGAAAAAGGATGGCTCACGTAGATTTTGCGTAGACTATCGCCGTCTGAACATGCAGACGGAGTCGGACGCTCACCCGATGCCGGACCTCCATGACATGGTCCGAGGAATGGGTGGAGCGAAGATTTACAGCACCATGGATTTGAAATCAGGATATTGGCAGGTGGGTCTCTCGCCAGAGACACGTCCACTGACGGCGTTTAGGACCCAACGAGGGTTATTCCAGTTCAGAGTAATGCCTTTTGGACTTAAAAACGCCCCCGCCACATTCTGTCGCTTGGTAAGCGAAGTCTTCCGTGGGTTAGTTGGTAAATTTGTGTTGGTTTATTTGGATGATATTGTGGTATACTCTGAGAGTCCCAATCAACATCTAAACCACTTGCAGAGAGTCTTGGAGCGACTCCAGTCTTACGGTCTGACGTGTCAACCGAAAAAATGTACATTCGGGGTGGCACAGATCAAATTCCTAGGTCACGTCGTGGATGGTGAAGGAATAGACCGGGAGCCGGAAAAACTGACAGCAATTCAGGAATTACCGGTCCCAAAGAAGACAAAAGACGTGTTACGGGTGTTGGGCGTTTGTGGTTGGTACAGCCAATTCGTGCCACACTACGCCGAGATCACAGCACCACTCACGAGTCTGTTGGCCAAAGGGACCAAATGGCGTTGGTCAGAAATTGAGCAAGAGGCGTTCCGGAAGTTGAAGGAGTCCTTGGTGTCCACACCACGGCTCTGCCCTCCTCTTCCGGGTAAGCCATTCAATCTACAGACCGACGCAAGCGAAGTTGGAGTTGGTGCCGTGCTCTTCCAGCGGGGGGAGAGTGGCGACAGGAGAGTCATATCCTACGCCAGCAGGAAACTCAATCCGGCTCAGGGAAGATACTCAGCAGTTGAACGAGAATGTCTAGCCATAGTGTGGGCGGTTGACAGGTTCAGGCCGTATCTTGAGTCTGGTAAGTTTATGTTATTTACAGATAACGCGGCACTCCGGTGGTTACAGCAAGCTCGCTGTACCAACAGCAAACTCACGCGATGGGCGCTACAACTCGGGGCTTTCGATTTTGAAATCCAGCACGTGCCCGGAGTAGAAAATGAAGCAGCCGACGCGCTATCCCGTTGTCCGGAGGGACCGAATACAGTGGACGAAGAATCGTTGGAGAATAATATCCACGATCCCCCAGTGATTCGGCCCGGAGTTTCCGGAGAAACTTCCGGAGTCTTCGGTGATCTGTCCGGCGTGTCCGGAGGATCCGGTGTAGGTGTCACCCAGTGTGGAGCGATCCAGCCGAAGAGGGATGACAGAAACGTTACCTTGCAAGTTGTCCGGGAGTGGCAACAGAACGACCCGAACATACGGGAGATAGTTTCTAAACTCTCCGGAGACGGTGCAAGGTTCGGTCGTCTTCGGAAGTTGTACGTCATTCGGGACAAGGTGTTGCACCGCCACCCTCGGTCCATTGCGAATGGGGAAGAGGGGTGGTCGTCCCAGCTGACAAGGCCCAAATTTTGCTACACAGGTTTCACGACCACGAAGTAGCGAATCACCCAGGGTGGAAAGAGACGTACCGAAGCGTAAAGAGTCGTTTCTTTTGGGCCGGTATGCGAGAGGCAGTGCGTAACTACGTACGGGCGTGCCACGTCTGTGCAAGCGTAAAACCACTGAATCGCAAACCAGAGGATCGGATGTGCACCCGAGTCCCACGTCAACCTTGGGAGGTGCTGAGCATCGATCTCATGGGTCCATATCCACGAACGCAGCGGGGTAAGACAACGATTTTGGTGGTAACTGATTGTTACAGTCGCTGGGTAGAGGCGTACCCCTTAGGAAAGGCGACGACCAAATCGATTGTAGATACATTCGAACGGGAGCTGTTCCCACGGTTCGGATACCCGAGGGCATTATTGTCAGATAATGGCCCGCAGTTCGTGTCCAAGGCAATGGGAGACGCACTCAAGAGGTGGGGAGTGGAAGGATGGACGACTCCAATTTACCACCCACGTGCCAACCCGGTGGAAAGGCGAAATCAAGAGTTGAAGAAAGGGTTGCGGACCTTACTCGTTGATAAGCCTCATCATCTGTGGGATGTCTACCTGCCACACGTGTTGTTCTCTGTAAGGAACAGAGAAAACCGAAACACCGGACAGTCGCCGGCCAAAATGATGTTTGGTCGGGAGATCAAGGCCCCCGGAGACTGGCAGCTTGAGTTGGCCGAAGAGTCGCCGGACGATGGCAGAAATGGTCCGGAGTGGGCCGGAGCACATCGGAACCCTTCGGTAGAAACCGAAGATTCTCCGGTAGAACCGGATGATGCTCCGGTGGTAGAGGGGGGTTACCCGGTGGTTTCCGGCCCCAAAGCCCTCATTACCCATATACCCCCAGAATCCCCGGGAAAAGGCAATCTGGCAGTAGGGGATTGGGTATACTACAAAGCGCATCCGCAGTCAAGTGCGGAGAAGCGGTTTCACGCGGGGTTCGCCCCGAAATGGTTAGGTCCGGTTAAGTTGGGTAAACCCCTAGGAACCGGAGTGTTCTTGACGGAGGGTAAACACCCTACTAAGTTACATGTCTCAGCGATGAAGCGAGCTGTAGGACCGTCAGAGAACATTAACTAACCATACATTGTTTTAGATGGCAGAACGCGCAAACAACCCGCCAACGAACCGCAACAACCGGCCATCCCGTGGCATGATTGCCACGCACGTGGAGAAGCTCCGTGCCATGGCTGGGCAGCTGCTCCGTGAAGCCAGGAGGCTTTCCGGGGATGGACCGGAGGACACGGTGAGTGGTTGGTCGGCTGAACGCGCAGCCACCGCGTCATTTGGACGGATCCGGGCTAGCCCGACGGCGTGGGCCCTGTTCGAGAGAGGGTTCGCCGAGGGACGTCGGTCCACGCGGGCTAACACCCCGCAGCCAGAGACCAGGGCTCGGGCAGGACCTCCGGGGAGGGTACCACCCCGCCGAGCGGCGCCGGCGTACCAACGCCACGATGTGCGGGACAGACGGGGGCGGTTCCAGCCTCAGCAGCCAGCCGTGCAGCCAACCTTGCAGCCACCAGCTCCGCCGCCGGCTCAGCAGCCAACCGTGAGGCCACCAGCTACACAGCCTGCAGGGCCACCGGTGCGGCAGACGGACCAGCCATCAGCCACGCCACCACCGGTAACTCCACCAACCGGCTCCCAGGAGCAACAGATGGCCGTGGTGGAGCGCTGGATCCAGGCCATGGAGGTGACGTCGGAGGCCCCGCACCCCAACCCGGAGTAGTCCGGTTGCTCGGACGCGTCTCGCGGACTCGGGGGGGAGTATGTCGCGGTCGTTATCGCAACGACCGCGGCGGCTCTAGCGACGTTCGCGAGATCGCGACCGACAACCGGTTTGGCCGCCGGGCGGCGGCGTGAGCCGCCGGCCGCGGCCAACGGCGAAACGGCGATCAGCTTTGGCCAGACCGCCGTTGTCGCAACAACGCAACATAGCTTGTTCTGTGATATTAATTAACTAGGTTAATAAACTTGTGTTGACAAACGTCGTCGTGTCCTTTTTTTGCGTTACCAAACCGTTCCTACACCTACATAACCTTCTAGCACGCGATAACCTATAGTTAAATATCCTTTTTTCAATATCATGTGTCTGTGTCCCTGGAAAAGGTCTCATCAAATTTTTTGTTAGTGGAAACGCTTCGTCCCCGACAATTACATATGGAGCTACAATATCACTTCCTGGAAGTTTAGCATCATCTGGTAAATTTAATTTTCCTTTATATAATGCTTTCCCAAGTTTAGAACTCCCAAAAATTCCACTATCGCTGTTTTTACCGTATGACCCAACGTCCACGGAAATAAAACGATAGTTAGCATCTACAAGAGCTAATAAAACTATCGAAAATGTCTTTTTGTAATTAAAGTATAAAGACCCACTCTTAGCAGGGGACTCGATCACTACGTGTTTGCCGTCTAGTGCCCCGAGGCAATTTGGAAAATTCCACATTGTCCAAAAATCTTTTGCAATTTTTTTCCAGTCACATTGATTTGGTGTTGGAATAAATTCTGATAACAAATTGTTATTAATTGCATTACACACTTCTAGAACTATATTTTGTACTGTTGAGTGTCCTAAACGATAACTGAAAGCAATTGTTTTGTATGAGTCCCCCGTTGCAAGAAATCTAAAACATATTTTAAAAATAATTAAATTGATTATAACGCTGGGCCTTTTGTTTTTAAAATAATTAAATAAAAAAACGAGTAAGTGGATGTCACTCTGCTGTAGTAGATTATTAGTGGGTTACTATGATGGATGGTATTAGATCTGAATTCAATGATATATAATAATTTTATACGAAAAATGATTCTGAGCGAAGACGATTTGTCAGCTTATAATATTACTCGGTATACTTGATAATATTATTGTCAGTTCATAATACTAATTTAATAATAATATCTTTAGGTATATCCTAAAATAATTTAAAATGTTAGTTTTATTAAAAAATGCATCTTATTGTACCTATTGTATATTGTTATTATAATATAGGTTCAGAGTGTAAAGAGAGATGGGAATCTTTAAGATCGCAATACCGAAAAAATGAAAATAAACAAAAAACTAAAAGTGGTCAAGCTGCGTCAAATATTTCAAACTGGAAGTACGCAAGTCAAATGCATTTTTTAAAGCAGTTTATGAAAGATAGATCTCGTGTAACTTCAATGACTACAACTACAAGTAACGATTCTGATGAAGAAAAATCGGATGAAAGTACGAACGACTGTGAAATAGAAGCTAACAATAATGAACAAACAAATGAAAATAATAATGAAGAAAACGTTGACGAAGATGTTGATAAGGAAGTGACACAGACAAGTAGCTTAAAAACGCCCAAATTAAGAAAAAAAATAACCCATACAGATTATACTAAGGAAAGTGCTTCAACAACACTTATGAAATATTTGGTCCAACAAAAAAGAGAAGAACAACCTCCTCATCCAATCGATACTTTTTTTTCATTAATGGCCACAAGTGTAAAAAAATTCAATGCAACAGATCAACATTTCGTAAAAACCCAACTTTTTTCACTTGTAAGTGACATTGAAGCAAAATATATAGAGTCTCAAAACCGTAGAAACTTTCAACCTGAGTTTATTCATGGTCGTTCGTTACAGTCACCTGCTTTTTCCCAATATTCGGCTTTATCTACAAGTTCCTCATATAATGATAATTCTGGTCCTAATCAACAGCAAATAAATCCAATTCAAACTCAACCTCAAGTATATCCGGAAAATACTCAAACATTCGCTATGGCCTTCGCAAACGATTTTAATCAACTGAATAAATAAAATATCAATTGTTTTGTTACCTATAGGTATACATTAATATATTAATATAAAATAATTAAAAGTTTTCTTATTATGTTAAATAAATATTGAGCAATCAAATGTACATGTAAAATATAACAATTTATCAAAAAATAAACTTTATTCCATTAAAAATAATAATTTGCATTGAATTTAGATTAATTAGTTGTATTCAATAATTTTAATTTTCATACCTAAGACATACAACCAATTTCTCTCTTGGCGTGATTGCTTCACGAAATGTTGTATCTTCTTTCTGGATATCTTTCTGTATTCTAGAAAGTATCATCTCAAACGTACCAGTGTTCATACGAAAATATCCATGAAACTTTTTTTCATCTTCTATTAAATGAGGTAACAGCGTATAGAATTCTCCCTCCGTTTTTCTCTTTAAAAGACTCGGATGAATCCATATTCTTTTTCTTTTGAGGTGTTGACGTTCCTCTTCATTTTCCCGTTCTTCCTCGTCCAGGCAAATGGCAATCAAAGCCAACTGTTGCAGAGAAAATTTCGTAGCCATGAAAACAAAGTCTGTACCTTGTGATGATCAAGCAACAACTGACTAGACTGTCACCGTACTGTGACCATTCAAGTATGAACGACTAGGGACCGTGACTTGACCGTAACTGTTGCGTGATCGGACCGTTGCGTTACCTATAGTGTGAATAGTGCCTTATTGATACTGGTAACTCTGAAAGTTCCCCTACATCTAATGAAGGTAATTTTAGAGAATTGCTGCGATTAAGAATACGTTCTGGTGATGTAAATTTAAAAAAACATTTGGAAAATACTTCCTCTCGAGCCACTTACATAGGAAAGAATATTCAGAATGAGCTCTTGGACTGCATCGGAAGTGTCATTAAATCTCAAATTCTTAAAAACGTTCAGAATGCTGGTGTCTATTCAATCATGTTTGATGAAAGAACAGATGTATCTTGTATTGAGCAACTTAGTTTGACTTTGAGATATGTCATTAATAATGAAGTACATGAAGATTTTGTGTGTTTTGTGGATGCTTATAGATCCATAAGGTCAACAGATATATCAGGTTCTGGAGAAATCAAACTTACTGGACAAGCTCTTGGTCACATTGTTTTAGATATTTTAACTAAAGATTTGGCACTTGATTTAAAATGTTGTGTTGGAGTGGCCGCGGATGGTTGTGCTGTAATGGTGTCAGAAGATTATGGAGCAGTTACTACAGTAAAAAAAGAGTGTCCTATTGCAGTTTACTGTCCTTGCTTTAACCATGCATTGAATAATTCATTGGCACAGACCTCTAAAATTGTACCCATAAGAAATGCAATAGGAACTCTAAAAGAAATAATTGCATTTTTTAATGCATCGGCAAAAAGGCATTTGGTATTAGAGAATATTTCTGCGAAACAACTGACTGGACTGTGTCAAACAAGATGGATAGAGATGCATGATGGTGTTCTACAGTTTAAATCTGCTCTTCCAAAGGTAAATATTTTCTTATGAAGTTTTATATGATTATATAGCATTTAGCATATTTTAATATTCTATTTAAAATTTTAATTTGTTACAGGTTATTGAAGCGCTTACTGTAATTTCCAAGTGGGCTGATCGAAACTCATCTTCAAAAGCATCTATATTATTAGCAGCTATAAGCAACAGTGATTTTATAATTTCCCTTTTATCAACTACTGATATTTTAAAATTAACGCTGCCTGTATCTAGACTTCTACAATCAACATCTTTAAATTTAGCTAGTGCTTCTTCTGCAATAGAAGGAATAAAGGAAATATTTCAAGAAAAACGAACAATGTGTGCTAGTGAATTTCACACAATTTTCTTGAACGCTAGTAGTTTATGATGAAGATCATTACATTATTCATACACCATCATCACCTTTTAAAGTTACTAACTATGATGTTTCTTGCTCGCCTATAGAAGAATTTCAGAGTAGTAAGTTATTAGCTTAATGACCATGTTATATAGGTATCTCTTTATTTAAGTCTTACCTAGTTAGTCTAGTTTAAATCAAATGTTTTAATGAATACTATACCTTATTTGTTAATTATTTTTATATGAATATAGGTACATCAAGTACAAAGACGAAAAATGTAACTGAAAATAACCTTCAATTATTAAAAGCAACCACTACATCTACATATAAGAGACCACTTCAAAATGAAGATAATGCAACTAAACGTTGTAATACATTAGGTATTTTTCATTATCAAAATAATATTTTTAATTTATATCTATTTTTAGTTGTATGTGTAATGTTTAATTGTTATTTATTATTTCTTTTACAGACATCATGCAAAAAATATTAAGAACTATATTAAAAACCAAAGATTATGTTGAGGCTAATGGTGAGAGGTTAGATCAAATTGAAAGCTTCTTATATAATTCAACAACTCATCATAGTCAAAATTCATATAATGTAGTAGAAACGGAAAACATATTTGCTGAATATTTCCCAATTCTCAATGAAGATCTCTTAATCGAATTTGAAACAAAATTAAGTGAAAGAACATACAGATCAAATGTAGTAAGTTTTTCTTCAATATATATTATTAAATTTAACTCGCATACTTAATATCAATTAGCATTGTCTTTTTTTAAATATTGCTTTACCTAAATGAAAGTGAGCATATAAAACAATTATGTATTAATAATTTGTTTTAGACAAATGAAATTAAGCACTACTCTAAAAAAGATTTAGTTCCTACAGTCAGAGAAATATTACGACAAATGTTCCATGATGAACTATTGAAGAGTTACAGTTATGTCGGGCAAAAGGAAAAAAAAATTTTTCATCTCTGGCTTCTTGCACAGTGATAATAAGTAAGAACATAGTTTTTAAACAAAATCTAATATTATTAATTTTTCAAAATATCTAAAAGATTAAAAATGCTTTTATTATTAGCTTACTCTGAAAAGTTTTAATGTATATGATATAGGTATATCACAAGTAACATACCAACAACTCAATCATAATATAATTTTTTATTAGTTTTAGTATTAAGAGATTAAATTTATTAAGTTTAAATTACAACAAATTAATTATCTGAATAATTATTTAGCATTTATTATTTTTAATTAAAACTAAAACTTTTATATATACCTATATTAAAAAAATTGTAAATTAAGTGCTACTTAATATGGGGCGTGACATAATATACTTTTTCTTTCTAATGTACCTTATTAAAATGTATTAAAATTATGTTTCAGAAGCAGTAAAAAAAATGAGTGCTCATAAAGAGGCTACAAATACACAAATAGCAGCACCCATTAAAACATATTTATCGGGCGCAACTTCTCGCCTTTTTGAAAAATCAAAAAATGTAATGGACTGATAATTATAATTGTTGTATAATAAATTTAAAATTATATCTACCTAATTTTTATTGTTTTTTTTCAAATTACTGACATGATTGGTTTACTATATTTTGTCAAAATAAATATGACATAATATAATATAATACGATTTTTACATTTAATTATTATAACATATAACAGCTACCTAAGTATAATTAATAATAGCTAGGTATATCTAGAATATATACTAATTATACTGGTATTTACTTATCTACATTATAATGCGTACAGTTGATTATGTGTGATGATGGCATCTCAATTTTATGCTGAATATAGTAAGTGCACAAATAGTTACTTTCCATTACACAATATAATATATATTATGTAGTTACATTTTTTAGTTACATATGTAACTACAATATTAAGATTTTTATGTGCACAACAATAATCATCATCTGTTTATTAATAAAATAGCCTAATAAGCATAATAGATATATACATTTTATATCAAATACATTTTTTGCATATTTGCAATTTTTAATCTAAAATATATTTTGAGGTAAAAACGTTATTATAATATGATTTTGAATGTATGAAAAAATATTTATATACTGTTACAGGATAAACGTCATGATAACAATTTGATAAAAATGTTATAATAATATTTTACAAATGGCATTAATATAATAAGATTGTTCTGGCCAATAAATATTACTAATACGTTATAATAACATTTCTGTTAGCATAAAGAATTGAATTAATAATATTTATATATTATTAGTAATTATTTACATAATATTATAATAACATAATAATAACATATTTTTGCTATCTGGGATATATAGCAAGAAACCAAATATTTACTTTTAAATTTGTTTTTTTTAATTCTTGTTTAAGTCGTCCTATTACTGGATTATCTAAACGATTTAAAAATGTTTGTATATCTTTAATACCCATATCATTTTTAATAATATAAGTTTTTAATCTATCTTGAAATGCTGTTTCTTCATTTTTTTAAAATAGGTCGAATAGTGTTGTTTTTTTCAAACATTTTTGCACTAAAATTGAAAACTCTATGTGGTTTGGATATTATCTCTCTTGGTATTCTTGGTCTTATACCATTGTTTTGATGACGAATAGACTGCACATGTTTAGACCAATTGTTGTATTTAACTGTTAAGTTACAAATATCACAAGTTTTATCTGGTCTTGATATTCTCTCTTTTTTTTTTTCTTATTTGTTTAGTTTGTATACCTTTGTATGTTTTATTAAATTTTGGTTTAATTGTTTGATCAATATCATTATTTTGATGACGAATAGATTTCAAATGTCTAGACCAATTTTTGTAACTAACTGTTAAGTTACAATTATCACAAGTTTTGTTAGAATATGTTTTTTTGCTATCCATTTTAATAATGTTATTGTTTACTTTAACATTGGTTTCAATTTTTTTATTTTCCATTCTTTATTATATATAATATTATTTTTTTTTTTACATTCAATTTTTTTAATAAAAATAATTTTTATTAAAAACAATATTTGAATATAATTACTTATTATAGATATAACTTCCTTCAACTAAGATCCCATATTAAATTCACACATTTTAATATTTCCTAAATCTTGAATAACCTTAATATCATCTAGATAGTAGTGATTATAATCACCTGTTGCAATAATTTGATCATTAGCTATTTGACAAAGTTCTAATCAAGTTGGTGAGTGTAATAGTTTAGAAATATAAGGATTTCCATTTCCAAAATCATCATCTCCTTGATTAATAATAAAAATATTTCCATAAATTGGGATTTCATATAGATTATATTTAACATTCTCTGAATTTTCATAATATGTAAAAGCACTAAATTTCACATAACATTTATTTTTTTATATACTTTTTTTTATTTCATTTTGCATTAATTTCAAAAAATTAAAATTTTTTAGTCTATATTGATTAATTGGTATATCTTTATCATTTTTTTGATGATTATAAGTCTTCAAATGAGAAGATCAACTTTTGTAAGTAAGTGTCAAGTTACATTTATCACAAGTTTTGTTAGGATATTTATTATTGTTATCCATTTTATAAATGTTATTGTTTCTTTTAACTAAAGGTTCAATTTTATTTAATTCATCCATTTATTATAGATAAAATTATTTTTTTTACATTCAATTTTTTTAATAGAATAACTTCTATTAAAAATATAATTTAAAATTTTGATTTTTGTAACTCTTCGTTATAAAATGATCCTATAATCTCTTCATTGTTTAAAGCTACAATTTTATAGGTTATAGGATTTGTGTTTGAAATTTCTTGTAGTATAAATATTTCTCTTGTCCAATTGTTACTATATTTATTACCAAATGTTTTTTATAAGCTTTTATTCTTACTCTATCACCTACACTAAATTTAATTTTTGGTTTAGGTTTGTTTTTTGTAGGAAATAATTTGTGTAAAACATCGTCTTCGTTAGATTTATTTACTTCACATGGTTTCATACCAATAGACGTTTGTCTTTGAAATTATATTCATCTAATAAAGTTTGTAAAATATTTATCTATTTTTTAGATTATTTAACTTCAAAATTTATTCTCATTTTCCCATTTAATGTCCGGTTAAACCTTTCAATTATTGCCGATTTTTCTTCGTTTTGTGTGTGATACATATGAATATCATATTTTTGTAAAACATTTTTAAAATGTTTATTTTCAAATTCCAAACCTTTATCTGCGTGAAGTAAATTTGGTGCTTGATGATTTTGTGATTTAGCTTGTTCGATTATTTTTTCAAATGCTTCTGAAACAGTAATTCCATCTTTATTTTTGAGGGGTAAAGCCCAGGCAAATTTTGAAAATGTATCTATCACAGTTATTATATTAGAATAACCCTCATTTTCATCTGAACAATTTCTCATAATAACTAAATCAGCAGCCCATAAATCATCAATACCTTTAGTAAAAATTCTCCTTTTAGGAAAATGTATTCTAACAGGTTTATGAAGTTCTTTAGCTAATAACAATTTATCTGCATCATTTAATTTTTATTTGAAATTATTGAATTATTGGGAATTTTTTGTTCAATTTCAGGAGTTTTTATACATTTACTTTTGTTTGTATTACATATGAAACATTTTGTTGAAATTCTCCATCGACCATTAACTGTTTGAATTTTAGTTGCATTTATATTTTTTGTTCTTTTTTTACACTTAAGACAATGTATTAGATCATCATAATCCATTTTATATTAATACATTTTTTATAATTTTCAATAAATTCTAAACACAAATGTCCACATATAGGTAGATCGTTAAAATTTTGGAATTTGTCATTGGTATAGTAAAGATTATCTTCACCTAAATATTTTACAAGTTCTGGAGGAGGACCATTTCCAAATGAATCGAAATAAATTTTTTTATTTTTTATTTTTTCCATGCAACCCAATGTGAACCATCTTTAGTAGAATTATTTAAATTTAATATTCCACATTCATCTAACAATGTTTTTCTAGGTAATTCATCTCTCATGAAACAACCTCTGAAGTTTTTTATATTAATTACAAATTGCATATCAAAATTAGTTAACGGTTCAATTTTTCGATTTTTTTTTAAATATTTTTTATGAATAATGATTTATTGAAATTATTCATTTTTTCGATTTTTTTTTTTTATTCGTTTTCAATCCAGAACCTTTATTTTTTTCCATTTCTTTATTGTGTCGAATTATCTCCTCTTCCATTTTTTTCTTATGTTTACTATCTTTATAGCTATCGTACAATGCTACTATAGCTGGAGTAGCTACTGCTGCAGCTTCTAGAAAAGGTAAAATTAAAGGTAAAAATCCACCTTCTTTTTTTTTTTAATTTGATTCGGTGTTATCTCTAACCTTACTCCAGAATTTTTTTTTTCTTGGCATTTTTTAATTTATCTATTTGATTTTGATCTAAATAATATTTATTTTCCCCTTTATATATTTTATCACTAGCAATATGAATTGTTGCATTAGTATTTTTTTTATGAGCTTCAGCCAACTTGTTCTTATGATTATTAGTTAATTTAAAACAATACATTTTATAATACAAATTATAAAATTATTTAAATACAAAATATTATAAAATTATTCAAATACTAAATTCATTCCTAATTGCTTTTTCCTTTCATTGCATATGCAGTTAAAATAGCCGGAATTTTTTCATTCATATAACTATCAGGATCATTCCATCTATTCAATGCAGAATTTTCTAAAATTTTATCAGCAATATGTCTTGCCTTAGTGTCTGTATGATTTTTGTAAAAATAATCATGTTCTCTTGCAGCTTCGTCTAATTTGTTGATTGGTTCTCTATTTTTCTCTAATTTTGTTCCTGGTCCTAAAAAATTATATCCAGGATAATGTATCTCAGGTAAAATTTACAATTCAAAAAATCATTAAAAAAACCTTCACCTCTTATAATTTCTTTGGGTAAACTTGAAACATATAATAATAAATATTTTGCTCCTTTTTCGGGAATATCAATTACTTTTTCCATTTTTTTAATACAAAAATTAAGAATTTCAAGTTTATCATCACGATATTTAGTTGATAAAGTCTCTCTTTCTTTCTGAGATATTTTATATAGTTTTTCTCTTAATTGTTTTATTTCAAATTGTAAACCATTTGTTGTTTCTTTAGGTAAATTTATCAAAAATTTTAATAAATATCTAATACATTTAGGATCATCTATATTTTCTTCCATACCTGTTTTACATAATTTAAGAATACCATGTTTTTCATTATGAAAACCGTTATTTCCTGCTACTTCTTCAGATGTTATTAAAACTAATCTTTCAATTAATTGTTTCATATTACTAATATGATAATACTGTATGAGTTAACAATCTCCACATACCTGGAGTTAGTATACGTTTTTTCCCATTTAAAATTATATCATCAAAGTCAAACATTATTGGATCTTTTCCAATCATGTGTCCAATATTATTTTTATAATATATTCCAAATGCATTATTTTTATCTAAATTTGGTAAATATTTTTGAGCATTTTCGCCTAATATTATAGTTGGAGGCATAGGAGAATTATTTGTTGTTATTCTCGGAGAACTTTTAGGTGTTTTAATACCATCATTATCATCTGTACTTAATATTCGTAATACTTCTGGATGACGAGGTTTATAAGGAGTAGGTATTATCATTTTTTATCAACAGATGATTTAACATTTTTTAATTCTTTTAATAATGGTTCATAATGTTTTACTAATTTTTCTGCTGAATATTTATCTTTTAAAACTCTTTTTCTATAGTTATTTTTTAATTTTTTTTTAATATTAATTATTTTATGTAACTCTGTTGTTGAATATACATTTTCTTTTAATTCTTTTACATTATTTTCATCTTCATCTTCATTTTTTTTCATATCATTTATTATTTTCTTGGAATCTGGTAAATCTGAATTTTTAAAATTATTTTGTAAATTTTGTTCAATATGAATTAATTGTTTAATTTTTTTAGTTTTGTTTTCTAAATTACTTCCTTCCTTAAAATTGTTTTGTATTTCTGATGGTTCTGTAAATGTAACTTTTTTTAATTTCTTTTTTTTTATAATATTCCTTAAATCTTTTTGTGTTTGATTAACATTCATTTATTATATGAAAAAATATTAATTTTTTATTAATTTTTCAAGTTTATAGTAAAAACGATTATTTTTTAGATCGATTGTTATAAAACCATAATCATTTTTCCAACAAGTTGAACATAATGTTTTAAATTCATTTAAAGAAATAATATTACTTAAAAAATCCTCCCAAATTTTTTTAACATAATGAGTTGATTTAAAAAGAATTAAAATAGATAAATTATTTCTTACATTTTGTAAATTTGCAGTAGTATAACATTGTGTTAAATAAATAACTGAAATATTTTTTGGTCTTGATCTTCTAAACATCTCAAAAACATCATTTAGATCTTTAAGAGGCCAATCATCAATAAAAATTAAGCTGTTAGGTTTACATTTATCTATAGATATTATATCTGTATCAGAGAAATGAGTTTCAATCTCAGGTATACCTTCAAATATTTCTATTAGGTCATTATAAATTGGTTGGTCGAGACTTTTTGTAAAAATATATAAATATTCATAATTTGTCCAATGGTTTAGAATTATACTCAGCATGACTGTTGTTTTACCTGATCCTGATGAACCTGATATTATACCTCTCATACGTAAAGGAAATAAAGATTTTTTTTATCTTTATCTGTTTTAGGTGGTTTTATTTCAATAAAATTCATTTTATAATAATATTTTTTATTTTTTTATTTTTTTGATATTATAAATAATGAATAGTATATTTAAAAAGTATGATGAACACATTGAAAGAGATCAATATAGAACTTTTATACCTGTGAATAACACACACCTTAATATGCCTAATAAAGATACAACTTTTAAAATAAATAATATGGATAATTTTATGAATATTAAAAATACAAAGTTTTTTATGTATGGTAGATATTTGCAAAAAGATGGAAAAGAATATCCTAAAGATTCAAAAATACAACTAATTGATAATTTTGCTCCATATTTATTCAGTAAAATTGTAATTAAAATACGTGGTAAAATAATAGATGAAATTGAGTACGTAGGAGTAGTTAGTACAATTAAAGGTGTGATAAGTTACTCTCTGGATAAAAACGGACCAACTATAAACTCAGGTTTTGTAAGCAATTTCAAGGGTGGAGGTAATTTTTGTGTTCAAGGTAACTTATCTCAATTTGGTTTAGGATCTTTAAAAGATATAGCTCCTGTTTTCAATTGTGATATGGAAATATGTTTTACGAGAAATACAGATGATGATGCATTGTTAAAAAAAGTCATTACAGGAACAGAAGATGGAAAGTTATTATTGATGAATTTGTACTTAAAATTCAAAATGTAGAATACAACCCTTTCCATGAGGTTTTATTATTAAACGATTTAACTAAAATTTCTCAAGAAAAAAACTATACTTTTAATTTTAAATCATGGCAATGTATTGAGGAAAGAAATATATCAGGAAAAACTATAAAACTTGATTTATCAACTCAATATCGAAGTGTTGATACTCCTACGTTTTGTGGTTTTGGAGTACAAACCAAGAAATTAAATACTCAAGATCATGATCCTGGTGAATTTGATCATTGTAATGTTAGAAACTATTGGTTTGAAATAAACGGAAAACGTTACCCTGAAGAATGTCAAGATGAAGATTTTAAGAAGGATAAATTTTGTCAATCTTATGAGAATTCGACGGGGTATAAAAAAAGATATTATAAAAATAATCAGGAACTTCCATTGATGTATAATAATCCAAATGATTTTAAATTGTTTAGAGCAATATTTCTTGTTGATACATATTATCAACCAACAAATATTTCTGCAAGTAAAAAAATATTATTTTACATGTTGAGTTAAATGAAGATTTACCTAAAGATACAATTTGTTATATTTTTTTCATTAGAGAAGTTGAATTTTTGTTTGATATTGAAAAAGGTACTATTGAAGAATCTTTTAGTGGTTAAAATATAATTTTTTTTTTTTCAATAGAAATATTTCTATTGAAAAATATTTTAATATTTATTTTGTTTTTTCTTCGATTAGATCAAGATAAACAATAAAATCATCAAAATCAACTTTGTTACCATTTTGGTCTATAAAATATATTTCTATAAATTGATTATTTTTTACTACTTGACTGTGCATTATTGGATTAACTTTGATAAAAACTACTTGACTGTGCATTATTGGATTAACTTTGATAAAAGGATTATAGGGTCATAATAAAAAACATACAAAAGTTCCTCTTGGTTAACTTTTTCATTAATAGATGAAACAGATTTTTCAATTATGTTGCAATGTACTTCTAATAATCTTTTATTTATATTATTATTATTTAATATTTCAGAATCTCCTACATGTTTATATAAATAATTATTATCAATATCAAAACCTAAATTTGATTTTAAATTTTCGTCTAACGAAAAATATTTTTTTGATCTTAATGAAATAAAATTATTATCATATTGTAATTTGATACTCGAAGGTAATAAACTAATTAATTGATCTATTGAATAGTTTCCTTTTATTTCTGTTTTAATTTCAATAAATTCAGTATTATTTATTTTATCAGATTCAATTTCACTCTCATTACTTCGAGTAAATATAACTCCATTTAAATTTTTTAGAAAACATTGATTATATAAACTTGGTGGAAATCCTAAAACACTTCTTAAATAATCATCAATAGTATATTCACTAGAAGAAGTAATCTGTATTTGATTTTCATTATTTATTGTAATTTTTATATTATGTTCTCTTACATCATGATTCAATAATGCTTCTAAATCATTTGACGAATAAATACCAATAGGTATTTTATAAACTTCATTAAAATCTGGATCTTCTTCAACTATTGTAAATTCACATTCTTTCTCTATATTAATATATTTTTCATCGGAAGTAGGATAATACATTGTTGATTTATTAGCAACTAATGAAAACTCAAATGTTGTGTTTGGAAAACCTAAATATTTTTTTAAATTTTTATCTAAATTATAATAATAAGGGGATTTAATTTGAATTTTTTTATTATCAATTGATAAAAATACAGGTTTAATTAGATTATTTAATTTTGAAATAGTATATTCACCTTTTTCTAAATTTATTACTATCTCATCAATTTTTATTTTACAATCTGTTTCAATATTAATGAAATTTGAGTTTTTTAAAAACATTGAGTCAAGAGTCAAGACCTAATTTAAATTCATTATTATAATCGTGTATTGCTTCTGATAAACGAATACCATTTTTACAACCGTTTTTAATTTTTATAAATACCATTTATAAAAGTAATTTTATTTTTTTTCTTAAAAGTTCTTTCAAATTTTCCATTTCTATTATTTATTATAAAAAAATAATTTTTTTTGAAACGCTAAAATATTTATGTTTTAACGTTTAACGTTGATGTTTTAACGTTTCACGTTGATGTTTTAACATGTAACATTGATGTTTTAACGTTTCGACGTTGACGTTTAACATTTTTTACGTTGCCTTTTAACATTTTTACGTTGACGTTGTTCATTCATGTTGAAGTTGAGTATTTTCATGTAATATAAAACTTACGACGTAAGACGTAAATCAATTAATTATGTTTACGTCGACGTTTAACATTTTTACGTTGACGGTTAGCATTTTCACGTCGACGTTTAGCATTTTCAAGTTGTCGTTGTTCGTTTTCATGTTGACGTTCAGCATTTTCAATATATCGTTGATTAAATTCGATGATCCTTGACATTAAATTATACCTAGCATGTGGTTGAATATTACAATAAATCATAAAAAGTGGATGAATATTAAGATAATTCATAAAATGTTCAATAATGTCGAAATTTTCATTTTCCATTTCTATTATTTATATAATAGAAATATATATTTTTTTTTAATCGCGTATTTAAATTAGATTTATTCAATTCCAATATGACGTTCCCTAAAATTAGGTGAACGCAGAACATGATATAAAACTTACAACATAAGACGTATATCAATTAATTATGTTTACGTTGACGTTGTTGATTTTCACGTTCACGTTCACATTGACGTTGTTCTATTATCTTTTTTGTCACATTGCGGAAATTTATAACTATATTCTTAAGTTTCTTGATTTCATGTTCATATTCTTCACACTGTTTTTCACGTAGATCGATCTGAGATACTACCAGATCAAAAACATTATAATCACTATCACTATCACTATCATATTTACCATTTTCATTTTTACATTCAATGATCAAATTAGTAGAACTATCACTATAACTTTTAACTTTTTCATTTCCCATTTCTATTATTTATTATAAAAAAAAATAAAAAATTTTAAACATCGAAACGTTAAAACATACATTATATCATAACAACATAACTACGTTGAATAATTATGTATAAGTATAAGCTGAATAATTATGTATAATAATAATAATATTATGTAGCTATAGACTGATTATTTTTTTTACATCCGGTATTGAATATCTTATCATATATACATAATATATATAATTTATATTACGATGTATGTGTACGCTATTTTAATAAAAAAGAAAACAGTCCAGTAGAACACTTTATTGGTGTCAAAATATTATTGTCTGTTAATGCGCAGTCAGTAGATGACTCACTGACTGAAGCAATTAATGCAATTGGGATTGATTGGGAAAATGTGATTGCTGTATGCTTTGATGGGGCTGCTACGATGACTGGTAGTTGTAATGGAGTGCAAGCTAAAGTCAAAGAAAATAAACCCAGCATGTATTATGTCTATTGCCTCAATCTGGTTTTAGTAAGTTCTTTAAGAAGAAAAAATAATGTTATATTTGATTTTTTTGGTGTTCTGAAAATTGTTTATAGTTTTGTTGAAGCTAGTCCAGTGAGTCATGCTATTTTAGAACGCATTTCAAAAGAAATTAACTTAAAACTTAGAAGTCTTAAAACACTATCTACTACTAGATGGGCTTGTAGATCGGAAGCCATCGAAGCCGTAAAAACAACTATTCAGCAATTACTATTTTGTTTAGAGGACATTTCTAATAAAACAAATATATCTGAAGTTAGAGCCAAAGCTAAAGGTCTCATTTTTCAAATGAAAATTTTTGATTTTTTTTTTCCTATGCATATACCATGGTTATCTACACAGGTTGGCGTTCGCGCAATGCTGTATGTAGAATATCGCGGTCATGAGCGGTGAGTATTGGAACTAATAGCGCTTGTGGCTTGTGGACATACTATTACCACATAAAGCATTAAAGAATAATGAGTTTATTATACAATTCACACTTATTTACAATTACTTATTATTTATAATTATAGGGTTAGTCTAATTTACTGATTTACTGATTTGGAGCCATAGCGCCCGTAGCATGGGCAAACTAAGTGCCATTATAATATCCCCTCCAACTCCCTACCAAATTCCAGGTTGCCCCGTCGATTTTCACTTCCGGGTTACTTGTCGCAGAAATATCACAAACTTAAAAACTTAACCAAAAATTATGAAATTTTTTACACGGTAAGAGTTGTACCGTATTTAAATATGGGGAAAATTCCAAGTTCCTACCTCAAAAACCCATGCAGTTATAAAACAAATCAGTAATTTATTCACATAATCAAATCAGTAAAATCACGCGCCGCCATCCAGGAAAACTGCTGATTTGCTCTAAAACCCACAATTCTTAACTCAAAATAATTTGCTAATTTTCGTGATTTTTCCATATTTTGTCAATTTTTGAACTTTAAATGCTTATAAAAAAAAACTGTGACCAAGTATTTTTAATATTTTTCATCTGCCTTTGAAACAATATACTAGGAGCCTTCTATTAATGTTTCAAGCTTTCGCAACCAACAAATAAAATTTTATTGATATTTTTAGAAAAAAAAACTAAAAAAAAATGAAAACTGACAATGTCCGTAAAGAGCTCAAAATAAGTCAAAATATTTGGAAAATGTTATGGTGTATAGAAAATGCTAATATAAACATTTAGTCAAAATTGCATGTACTACGGTCATTACAAATCGATTTTCTCGAAAACAGATTTTGCGTAAAAATTCCCGTTTTTCCTTACTTTTTATTTTGTTTTTCCTGGCGCTTTTGAAAACTTACTTTACTTTTGACCCGCCAAGTATCAAGTAGATTTACTCCAAGGTTTATAGATAATTATTATCTATAAGCCTTGGATTCACTTTCCTATCAGAAAAGAATCTTTTCAAAAGATACTGTTGAAGAAAATCTATGCATTTTTACTGTCCTTAAAGGTAATAGCAGACACAAAAAAAAAAATTTAAAAAAAAACACTTATTATATTATACAATTGTGATGGTAAAATATTCATTAAAAAGCAAAAAATTATTCCAATAATTATCAAAATTATTTGAATGTTTGGGACCAACAGCATCTAAATTGTGAATACAAAATTAAAATAATCTATTATAATATATTATTATTATTACATTTTATTAGGTAAATCTTCTTAAATAAAAAATAAAAAACAAAATGAAAATGAAAATATAAAATATTTACCTACATTAAAATAATATTAATGTAATTTGTGATTTCCAATGACCACTAGGTAGGTACTTGAAAATGTTAAGCACCCTTCTGTATGGAAAAAATAAAAAGTTGTACACAGTAAACTGTGTTAAAATTGTTGGACATTATCAAAAATTATTCACATAAATGTTAATAAATATAATTTTTTTATGGTAACAAAATAATTAGGCGTGGCTGCATGATTAAAAATTAAAATATGCTAATATTCTGTTTGAAGAATGTATATAATTTATTATATTGTTTGATGTATATCCGCTACAAGCAAATAGATTTATAAATCTAAAAATATTAATAACAATATTTAATATTGTGGTAGGTAGGTACATGATATTGGTACCTCCCACACAGCAATTTGAAAATATATAAATTTTCACAATATTTGAAAAAGGTTTTACTGTTAATATTTGTAAATATTTGATCCACAAATATTTTTACCCAAATATGATGAACGTATTTTGAAAACATTATCCACTAAATATTTTAAAACAGTGTTCCATTCAATGTTTTGTAAATATTTGATCGACAAATATTTTTACCCAAACATGATGAACGTATTTTGAAAACGTTAAATACCAAATATTTTAAAATAGTATTCATTTCAATCTTTTGAAAATATTTAATTTACAAATATTTTTACCCAAATATGATAAACGTATTTTGAAAACGTTATACACCAAATATTTTAAAACCGTGTTCCATCGAATGTCTTAAAATTGTTTGATTTACAAATACTTTTATCCAAATACGATGAACGTATTTTGAAAACGTTATACACCAAATATTTTAAAACAGTATTCCATTCAATCTTTTGAAAATATGTGATTTACAAATATTTCTACCCAAATATAATAAACGTTTTTTGAAAACGTAATACACAAAATATTTTTAAATATTATTCCATTCAATATGTTTTTAAAAATGCTTAAAATTGTTGGTAGTGATATCGCATGAGTGACCTACCAGAAATCTCAAAATTAAAAAAAAAAAACGTCCCGCGAATACCTATGAACCTATTATACCTATATTATATGTTAAACTTTTACCTAATCGATAAATCATAAACATGTACGATATAATACAGTATTGAGAGTTTGAGACTGACCAATTCGTACGATAAGATAAAATGAATAACCTATACAGAGATACTGTATATTTATACCTAAAGGTATAGTATATAGAGTCTTGTAAAGTACTCGAGTAAAAGTATTCAAATACTTTTTAAGTACTCAAATACGTATTTTAAATACATTTAAAAAAGTACTTGGGCACAGTATTTGAATACTTTTTTGAAAGTATCTGTATTTAAAACCAAATACTATTTTAAATACTTTTTTCCTCCTACTTTATTTGCAGGGACGTTAAATTTAAATAAAATAATACAAATTTGAAATTGTACAACATTTTTATTTATATACTATAAAAATTCATTTAATTGAATATTATAATGTATGCAGTCCATCGATTTCCAAATAAAATTGGAAATACCTTTACTCGAATTAGGTATATAATATAAAACATAACGATAGTCGATAGTTAATATATTATATCTTCTGGTATTATATTTTTTAATATTTAAAACTAGTTAGTGCTAATATAAAAAATTAATTCAGTTTACTAATGATTCGATTCATTTATATGCGATGTCAAGATGATGACCTTATTAAGGTCATTAGGCCAAAGTATAAATTTAAACACATTTAAAAAAAAAGTATTTGAAAGTATTTGTATTTGTACTTAAATACTTTTTTTCCAAGTATTCAGATACGTATTTTAAATACTTTTGAAAATAAGTATCTGTATCTGCACTTGAATACTTTTTAAAAGTATCTTTTACAAGACTGAGTATATTATATAATATAATATATCAAGATACTGTATATGTACTACGTATTTTAACTTGATAATACCTATTGAATTTAGGAACTCTAATACGTTTGGTAGATCGCGACATAATATCACTATTAAAAGGTTTTCAAATACAATCTATACAAAATACTTTGTATAACGGTTAGTTTTTAAAACGGCAGGATATGATTATGTTTAATATAATAATATTGTTCAGTTATGATTAAACAACAATATAATATGTTATTTTATAGACCAATAGCGACTAATAATAATTAAAATATGTATATATATACATATATATTATATATATAATATGCCTAAAATCGGATGGGTGCGTGTGGGTAATAATTGATATTTCAGATCATATTATAATATATAATTATATACCTAGTAATATAATTATCATTATAGGTATATACTAATATCTATATCTGTAGAGTTCATATTAATATTATATAGTCTTACTCTAGTCTCTAATAGTATATAAATGCTATATTGATGCTTACTAAAAGACCTATATAGAGACCTTACTAAAGTACCTAGGTAGGTACTTAAGACAGTACTACAGTATATAAGTACCTACCTATATACCTATTCAATTTATTGGTAAATATAACAACCAAGCTAATCAAGCTTGCTATTATTGTAATACAATTTACCTTGAATACCTTGTTACAATACTTTGTTACCTTGTTACATTTTCAAGCTTTTTGGCCCAATGATACCTATATTACCTAAATATTATTTAACTATACAGTATAGGTAGGTACCTACTGTTATTAAACAATAACAAAATTATATCGAAAATAATTGTTCATGACTATACGCATTGCCTAAGTAGAGTCAAAATAATTTAATCATGTATAGGTAACCTGAAATACTATTAAATAATAAATTGATAATTTATTGTTCCGCTCAGAATCTAAAACTTAGATGTGTTCTGAGGACATTGCAAGTTATGATTTTTACAAGTATGTTGTAACCATTATAATAATAGGCACTTCGCTGATGCTAATATTATATTGGTACATTATTATATTTTAAAATCTTACTAGCTGTGCCTAATAATAGGACGTTACAGGGGCATTAATTGTTGTCTCCTTCTCACAAGTGCGTAACATAACAAATAATTTGTTACGTAATTATTACGCTCTGCTGATCACGTTATCACGTTAAGCTTCATTATATAGTTTAAAAATTTGATTTAATTGACCTATTATGATACGTACCTAGGTACTTTATAGTTACAATATTATCGGTATATGTATGTATGTTTTTTTACGGTGGTTAATTTTTTTAGCAATTATTGCGAATATAATATAGCGCGTAAATTGAGAATGGTCATCACTTACTTAAAAATTAAATTATCGTAAAAAACGGTTGTTCTAATTAGCGGTTTTTGTGTAATGAATACCTATAGGTGTTTATAATTATAATTAGGTTTATAAAATATTACAAATTCGTTATTTTGACAAGGATAAACAATATAATATGACATTATAGGTACTATCACAGAATATAAAGCCATAAAATATTATAGTGCATTAAGTTATTTAGAAGACGAAATACACTGTTCATATTCTATAGGAATATAAAAATAGTATGCTTAGATGGGTAATTCCGGTTAATACCCAAGTCAGACTTGTTTATCAGTGAATCCGTCGCGTCCTTACCCCCGCCGACCAACCGATGCGGACAACAACAACGACCGACTGCCGCCGCGGCCGCATCCCGCAGCTCTCCGTCATAGTGTCATACAAGTCACAAGACTATTATATTATTATAACACACGATTATTTAGGCCACTCGTGAATGCAGACTGCAGCGTACATACTGCTCATAGCTCATTCTACATTGTCTAGTTGTCTTCAATATTTATTTTATTAACGCAATTTTATTAGCATACGCGGTTTCGGAAGTTTTGGAATCGATCACTGTCAGGTAAGAATCTCATATTTCATAACCTATAGCTATAATATAGTAACTATACCTAATAAGTATTTTATATTAATATTATATTTTATCAATTATAATATAATATGTACAGAGGTACCTACATATGATATTATCGGTACCTACAATTGTAATTTTATATGTGTGTGGTGTATTTGCAAATAACACTGTAGTGTTTGAGTAGGTACCTATAATATATTATTGTTTACGTTTTTGTGTTTAATGTTTTAATTAAATTATTTAGAGGATGTTGCGCGTGGGCCAGAGAGAGAAGATAAATAGTGCATCTTCTCTCTCTTGCCCACGCGCAACATGGACAAAACGCATTAACGCAGAAATGCAGAAAATTATTTATTTTCAAAATAAACAAAAAAATGTTGTTAATTTAAATTATGTTTTAATTGTTTTGAGACAATATTTAGACAAATCGATAATCATTCCCTTAAAAATATTATTGTCTATCATTTTTGTAATGGGTGATTTTACTCCAAGATTAGTTAAAAACATAGAACAAAGTTCTGCTTAAATGCATTTTGTCTATGTTGCGTGTGGGCCTGAGAGAGAAAACAAATAGTGCGCTGACATTCTCTTAAGATTGAGAATTTCATACTATCAGTATTATTTTCATATTATTATACTTGTTCGGTTCGAGTACGAATAATAATAAGCCGTGAACTCGATCCCCAAAATGCTATAATTTAAGCCTGTGTATTTATTTTACTAGGACGCCCGGTGTTTTTATGTAAGTGTGTAATGATGAAAATAGTTTGATCGGCAGTGGATGGGGTCGCCAAGCAAATACCGATAAGCTACGTAATGATGTGAGTGTGTTATCTGTGTATATGTGTATGTGTTTGTGTGTAAATAATAAATGGTAACAACGGTTGCTGGTAAATCTGGTTGCTGTATAATACAAAATCTAAATAATAATGACACAAATATATAAAAAATCACAGCAACATCCAATATAAAAATATAAATAATAATATGTGCCAGCTATTAGAGCTAAATAGTATAATAATTAATAAGTGATTAGCTGAGCACAATATAAATAATATAATAATAAGTAGGTAAAATGTGGGTACATAATAATTAGCGCACTACTCTTATAGCCAGTGGCATAAATAATAAATAATAATATCCGGCCCTTATGGCACGACAGAGTACAATAATATATGGCCCTTCTGGCCCAACAGGTAAAGATATAATAATATAGGCACAAACAGTATAAATAATAAATAATAAATTAATAATAAATGACCAGCCCTTATGGCCAAATCAAATATAAAAATAATAATAATATGCGGTCCTTATGACTTAGCAGAATAATAATATAATAGTACTATGGCACTATGGAGTATAATACTAATAATAATAATGATAATGATAATGTACGGCCCTTATGGCACGACAGGATATAATAATAATTGTAGCAAAATATAATAAAATAACTCACAGTAGTTTGTGGAGCGCAGACTGGCCAGCTGACCCTGTGCTAAATAATATAAAATAATACACAGTAATGATAATAATTATAATAAAATAATATTTGGCCTTTATGGCTTACAATGATAAAATAATACAAATATTAAATGCCTTTTGCAATTAGCACCAGAAAAACAATAATTATGGTGTAAGGCCCTTCTGGCACTCACAATTATATAAAAAAAACAATAATGGTAACTGGTAAGTAGCCTTTTTGTAAAAAACCTTATAAAATAATATTATTAAGTACGCGGTGATAATATACTGTCGGAACAACGTACGGGCAGCGACAGAATCCCGGCGGCCGTGCTAACCGATATTCGCGTAGCCGACGAGACCTAATCTACATATTACATAATAAAACAGTAAATAGCTAATATAATAATATAATTTAATAATAATAATAATGCGATAATACGGTATGTGTGATAGTGCGTGTGTGTGTGAGAGCGCCCTAAAATTTATATATATATAAATATATACTGTTGACACCAATATTTTGTTGCTATGTTGCGGCGGCAACAATACTTTTTATAATTAATTATATCAAAAGTTATTTCTAGTACCTATTAATAACAGTAGCTAAGTAACTATTAGTTATATTAAAAATGTATTTTGTTGTGTATTTTAATTTATTTGAATATTACCAAATATCATTTTTAAAGCATGTCCTATACCGTTGGTATAATCATTTCATTTTAAAATTGGTGTTACACTATAATATACCTACTTTATTGGCTAAATAATATAACCTGGAAAATTTGAGTAAAATGTATAGTTAAATATCGTAGCAATTGTAAATTGAACTAAAATTGTTTTAATTAGGTACCTATTATGTATTACTTTATTATAGGTGCCTACATAGTACATCAGTTTATAATAACTTGTCCTATCATTTTAAAATTATTAAAATTAAATTATATTATACTCCACAATAATGTATTGTATATATGCAAATCATTTTAAACTAATCTGTAATACTAACATGTTAATTTATATAATACACCTTATACTACCATATAATACTTATACTCTATTCCAAAAGAGAACGGTCAATCCGGCCGACCGATTTTCGTCGGTCACTGCGCATGCCCCACCAATGAACCGTAAATGGGCGGTGTTTATGCTTGATCCAGTGTGCGTGCGTTCACGCGCGGAACACTGCTAAGTTCTTGCGGGTGCGTGCGTCATGCGTCGCGCTCAACTATACCGTTAAAAAACCAAGGAATAAAATCACCCCTATTTTTTTATTCCATGGTTTTTTAGTATTTACGGGTAGAAGCCAGGTGCAGAGCACATGGAAATTACTCTTTGTGAGCTGTGTAACCTCTACAACGTACGACCTATTTGTCTACCTCTAAGAGTGCATACCTAGTATTTTCTGTTTTATTTTCATTAATTTTTATTTTTTAAACTATGGAAGACATTGAATCTCCGAAGAAACCAAATCCTAGAGGAAAGGTAAATATTCATTATTCAATTATTATTTAATAATATTACTAAGATGATGATGTATTTTCCGGAAAACAATTGATTTTTGAAATTTCGTGGTGTCCTCGATTTTTCCACATTTTTAAAATTGTTGATTATTGAAATAACATTTCAGTATAAGGCTGTCTTTTTAATGCACATACGGACGTTAGTGTTGTTCGGACTTTCAAAAAAAAAATCAGGATACCATAATATTTAAAAAAATCAATTGTTTTCCGGTTTTTTTTTATATAGCTTCGTTAATAAAAATGAGATACAATTTTACAATTTATATTTAAGTAATTGAAATTTTATTGTATATTTGTTACATATTTTAACTATTTTACTGCATGTTATATGGCATATTTTGATATCTTTTATTACATAAAAATCTGCGATCTCCTTAAGTTATTGCAAATGGAAATTAAAAAAAAGTTTCTGAAGTTCACATTTTTACAACACTGCATATTCACTCGATTTCTCATTGAGCTATAAGCTATTTTCTTATTTTGATGTAATTAAAAAATAAAGAACCGTAGATAATTGAAATTTCCATTATATGTTAACGAATTTTCAACAGTGTCAGTACTGGCGTTCGCGTATTTGTGAAAATATCTTTATATTTTATATTTTTTAAATAAAATTGATTAGAAATTAAAATCAATTAATTGTTTATTATTCAAAAATTATTTAGAATTTTATTTTCATTTTACACGTTAACATAATTTAAAATTTTTCTTATTACAAACTTTTTATACTTCATATTTTGATCATTTTAAGTACTTACACATACAGGATGTTTCACGAAGTTCTGACAAATGAAATTACTTTTATTCTATTTAATATTTTTTTTTATATATAATTCATAGACGCTTGTACTACACGTAAAATATAAACTTTTTGATTTTTATTTTTTATACAGAAATTAAACATTTTTTAATTTGATTTAAATTCTTTTGAAAAAATTCAAAATAGCCAATTTATAAATATATTTAACGTTTACAGTATTTAATTTGAGTAATCCGTTAGCGACTTATTTACGTTTAAATATTCGTTAAATTTACTGCTACTGAAAAATGTATCATAATCAACAATAAAAACCAGAAGTCAAAATGAACCGGAGATAACTATTTTATTCTGTGGTTTTATCAAAAGTGATTATGGATTATCTGGTATACTACGTTCTCATAATACATTTAACCTTTGTATGACCATTGTACTTATTACTTATTAGATATTATCGATTATGACCGTTATGGGTATCGTTAAATTGAGATTTAATTTAATTTCGACTTCTGGTTTTTATTGTTGGGTATAATAAATAAATTGCGCAGTAGCAGTAAATTAACGAATATTTAAACATAAATAAGTCGCTAACGGATTACTCAAATTAAATTCTGTAAACGTTAAATATATTTTTTTCAATATGTTTATAAATTGGCTATTTTGAATTTTTTCAAAAGAATTTAAATCAAATTAAAAAATGTTTAATTTCTGTATAAAAAATAAAAATCAAAAAGTTTATATTTTACGTGTAGTACAAGCGTCTATTAATTATATAAAAAAAAAATGAAAAAATATTGATTAGAATAAAGTTATTTCATTTGTCAGAACTTCGTGAAACACTCTGTATAATGTATATGTACATATTTTTGTATTTTTATTACATATAAATCCCAGCCCTATTTTTTTTAGTTTTTCTTTCTATAAATATCAATACAATTTTATTTGTTTGTTAAAAAAGCTTAAAAATTTAATAGAAGACTCCTTGTATATTGTTTCAAAGGCAGATGAAAAAAATTAAAAATCCATAGTCTAATTTTTTTTTTATAAGCATTTAAAGTTCAAATATCGACAAAATATGTAAAAATGACGAAAATTTGTAAATTATTTTGAGTTGGAAATTCATAAAAAATGTTGTTTTTAAATCTAAGATTTTAAAATGCAATAAAAGATTTCTCATAAGTATGTCTACCTAAAAAAATTCTAGAAGAGAGTCAAATTAAATTTTTATGAGCGTTTGAAATTCATATTTTTACAACATTTGATATTCAAACGATTTCTCATGCAACGATTTTCTTATTTTGTTGTAATTAAAAAACCAATGACTGTAGATACTTGAAAATTTTACTGAATGTTTATATTAGCATTTTCCATACACCATACAATTTTCAAAATAATTTTACTCTTTGAGCTCTTTACGGACATTGTCAGTTTTCAATTTTTTTAGTTTTTTTTCTATAAATACCAATAAATTTTCAAATTTTTAATTCAAATTTGGACGAAATTACATATTTAATATGTTCTTTTACCTATACTGACATACCGTTTCCGCTCAGAATCGTTTTTCTTATACATTGATATTATATCATTGAATTCAAAATCAATACCTTCCATTATACAGTGACCCCCTACTGTACTGCAAAGCGACATCCATTTACCCCATCTTTTTATTATTTCAGTTTGTGTCATCTGGCCAAAGGGAAATGATAATAAATGCATACAAGCACCATCGTAATCTAAACCCTGATGTTAAAATGGTTCATCTTAAAAAAACCTTATCACAAGAACTGGGAATTGGAGTTGGGACTATTTATCAAACGGTCTTAGAGTACAAACGGTCCAAAACAATTTCATCTCCTAATAGAAGCAAAAACTTTAAAAGTGTGAAAGATAAGGTGGATGATTTTGATAAATATGCTATAAGACGAAAGGTACATAAATTTTGGCATGATCGTGAGTTCCCTACGTTAGACAAAATACTGCAAGTCGTTAATGTAGACGAGGACTTACCCAATTTCTCTCGTACCTCACTGTACAGATTATTAAAATATATGGAGTTTGAATACGTAAAACAAGGTCGTAATAGCGCTTTCATTGAGAAAATGGAAATTATTGTTTGGCGGAGGTAATATTTAAGGGCAATACGGCGATATCGAGAGCAAGGTCGGCCTATATATTATTTAGACGAAACTTGGGTCAATGCTGGTGAAGTTCCGAACAAAGTATGGTGTGATAAATCCATTTTATCAGCGAGAGATGCGACTTCGAAGGGCCTTACAACCGGCGCAGTAAAACCGAGTGGTAAGGGGAAACGTCTTATCGTTTGTCATATAGGTTCCGAAGACGGATTCGTCCCAGACAGTTTGTTGTGCTTCGAGTCAAAAAAAAACACTCAAGACTATCACGACGAAATGAATGGGGAATGTTTCCGTGATTGGTTGGAGAGTGTTTTGCCAAGACTGAAAGACAATGCGGTTATTGTTATGGACAACGCTCCTTACCACTCCGTAAAACAAGACAAGTGCCCAAATACTAATTCAAAGAAAGCAGATATTATTTCGTGGCTTGAGAGCAAAGGACACATTGTAGATCCTTCTATGGTTATTCGAGAGCTAATTCCTATTGTAAATAGATTGAAGCCAATGTATAAGAAATACGTCATAGATGAAATGGTCAAGGCGCATAATAAAGTTGTACTTCGATTACCACCATATCATTGTGAGCTCAATCCGATTGAGCTCGCGTGGTCTAGTGTAAAAAACCACGTCAGAATGAATAATTCAACTTTCAAGCTCAATGATGTCAAACGATTACTAATAGAAGGCGTACACAGAGTAAATTCCGACATGTGGAAAAACTTTATCAAACATGTAATTGGCGAGGAAGATAAACTATGGACCATGGACTTCGTGGTTGATGAGTTAATGGCTGAACGAGTACCATGTGTTTTGAATGTGGCTCCCGGTGACTCGGACTTGGACTCAGACAACGACGTTCGACCTCTTTCAGATGATTAATATTAAATTTGTATTATTATTTTTGTGACTATGATTATTGTAATCGTATTATTATTATTTTTGTGACTATGATTATTGTAATCGTATAATTATTATTTTTGTGACTATGATTATTGTAATCGTATTATTATTATTTTTGTGATTATGATTATTGTAATCGTATAATTATTATTTTTGTGACTATGATTATTGTAATCGTATAATTATTATTTTTGTGACTATGATTATTGTAATCGTATAATTATTATTTTTGTGACTATGATTATTGTAATCGTATAATTATTATTTTTGTGATTATGATTATTGTAATCGTATAATTATTATTTTTGTGACTATGATTATTGTAATCGTATAATTATTATTTTTGTGACTATGATTATTGTAATCGTATAATTATTATTTTTGTGACTATGATTATTGTAATCGTATTATTATTATTCGTTTGACTATTGCCTATATTATATTTATATTGTTATGATCAACTATTATTCTTATTACTTTTATCTAAAAAATTAGTGTTAAGATTTGACGAAAATTGTCAAGTGATAGATAGACAACATCAATACACCACGACCGCAGTATAGTGCAGTACTAATTAATAATTACTAAAGTAGCCGCAGGCCTCCTCGCGTTTCGATAATCGTAAAAGCTCGTCAACGTCTTCGTGAAACTTCGGCTAGCAAGGTGGGGGAAATTTGGCCTCTGCACTGCCGCAGCCGTCAGTTGCATGCGCAAAAGTGACCGTTCTCTTTTGGAACGGAGTATAGGTATTTCATATTTTCCGTTATATGTAATTGTTTTATCATCCATAGTTTAAAATGATCAAGACTCCTGGTTACAGAACTAAACGTAGAAAAATTCAAAAAGAATTAAATGCTTTGGATTATTGGATTAACAGACCATGTGAAGATGAATTAATTACACCTAATTCAAATACGGTTTTACATATTGTATCACCTCAATTAAGTCAAGAAAAAAGTCCTTTGAATTTTAGCTTGGAGAACAGTTTGGATCAGCGTATTCAATTTGTTCCTGAAAATTGTATTGCTGATAACAACTCTATACTTCAAACTGTGACCACGTCTGATTCTATTAACACATTCGAGACGAATCACGTGTTATACGCGTGATACCATATTAAATATAGAAGACGGAATATTTTCGCTCTATTATTACCTTACGGACGAGCGGTTTTTACTATTTTTCGTAAAATTATAAAAATTGTATGACCTTCCCGATTTGTATGATTTAAAAATCATTTTTTAATTTAGAATTTGTATTTTCTTTTGATATGAAAATAATTTTCATAAAATAAATTTATATTATTTTTCTTAATAGCTAAAAAATGGTTGAAAATGTCAAAAAAAAAAAGTCGACCACGCTTTATTTGTATACTTTTACAGAAAAAAAAATTGTATTCCTTTTTATATAATATATATCAATACAAATTAGATGTTTAGTTAATTTTTCATAAACTTAACTGTAAAACTATCAACTTATTTATAGAAAAAAATAGTAATTTGAAATACGGTCAAGTGATAAAATATACATTTGATACATAATACATATTATAAATGTACAAACAATATGAATTATAAATTATTACGAAATTATAAAAAATAATACTACAACATTCACTTTTTATCTAAATGAAAAAAAATTAAATAAAAAACATGACATTTTTATGTAAAATTTACTTACTTATAAAATTATAACCAATAATTATTTATCGTATGATATTTTTCAAAACATACATCAATACACAACGGTGTATCACATTGCTTGCAGTAAAATGAAGTTTCTTTTCTTCCTCTTTTGCCGCTTATATACTTTTCTTTATCTGCACATACTTTACATACTCGCCTAGGATTTTGTTTGGAAGGTGTAGCTGGTATTCGAGCAATAAAATGTCGTCCTATCAATCGATTAGTAACCATTTCATTTGAATCCTGTTTTCCAAAACCACTTTTTTCTGCCATTTGTAAACCCAAATTTATTATAAATGTTCTCAAAGAAACTTTTTGGCGTTGATTTACTTTTTTCTTCAATATATAACTATTTACAACCGTTACCATAAACAAGTGAAAGAACATTTTTTTCCACCATTTAAAACTTTTTCTTTGAAATGGATAGTATGAAACCATTTGGTCTCCATGATCGACACCCGTTTTATTTATATTATAATCAATTATTGCATTAGGCTTGAATTTTAGTATCGGGCCTATTTTAGATCTAACAGAAACTTGTTTCATGTCCGCGGAATGAGCAGTAGATAATACTAGTACATCTCTTGTGTCTTTCCATTTTATACACATCAAACAACCTTGTTTCGCATATGTCATTTCCCCTTTCTGTAATTTTTCCTTCAATACGTCTTTTGGTAAACCTTTACGATTTGACATCACCGTCCCTACACCATTTGTATTTTTATCCCAAAGTGCATTTAGAAGAGCTGGGCTTGTGTAAAATTTATCCATAAATACAGTGTGTCCTTTGTAATAGTAATTTTCTAAAAGTCTATCAAATAATGCAATTATTGAATTATCTTCTTGATTTTTTCCAGAGTAAATTTCAAATTTTAAAGTATATCCTGTTAATGCGTCTGAAAGTATATATAATTTCATCCCATACTTATGTGGTTTATTTTTCATATAAACACGAAAATGTACACGCCCTCTAAATGGACACATACCTTCATCAATGGTCAAATTTTTATCAGATTGATATGACTCACAAGCTTTTTTATTTATCAAGTCAATATAAGGACGAATTTTAAATAAACTGTCATAATTTTCTTTACCTCTTGGAATATAATTTGCATTATTATTCAAATGCAACATAGAAAAAATTGATGAAAAACGGTCTCTAGTCATTACTTTTGCCGCAAATGTACTATGAATAAATGCATTTTTCGACCAAAAATCTTTCATTTGTGGTTTTGGCATAACACACATAGGGAGAATAATTGAAAAAAATGTATGTATTTCAGAAATGGTCACTGGTTTCCATTTATGCCAAATAGAGTTTGGTTTTAGCATATTTTTTTGTCGAAGAGATCGAATTACTGAGTATGCGTACCTATTTGTTTCTTTTTTTATCAGTTTTATCAAACTATCTGGGAAAAAAATACTAAAAATATCTAATTCAGTTGTTTTACCAAGTACTTCTTCAGAAACACCTGAACTTGAAGTAAATAAATGGGGCTGGGGTTCAGAGTTTATTTTTTCCCATTGCAATTGAACGGGCGGTTGTCTTATTCTTTCTAATGTATTTTGTATTACTCTATTTCTAGTGCTAGAAAGAGGGCCATTATTATTAGAAATTGTTAGATTTGGTTGATAAATAGGTTCGTTTTGACCTAACCCCATTCCTTAGAAATATCAAAATTATTCATAATATTTTCTGGTGGTACGTCATTCACATCACGTATACCAGTCAATGAAACGGCTAAAACATCATCAAAATTTCCCATCATATCAACAAGATTTTCATTTTCAAAACTAACAGGTAGCAAATCTGAATACACAGGTTCATTTGGCTCATCATCAATTCTATTCTCAATATCATAATTGTCCTCGACATCATCGTCATCTCTATCAGACCCACTTTCTTCTATAAACTCCTCTAATAAACAACTTATAACTTCTTCATTCATTTTATTAGTCATTATCTAAAGAAAAATAGAAAATATTCGAGTATATGAAAATAATAACTGATTTGCTCGTAATGTTTATTAGATACGATAAAATTATAACGACACGGCGGGTAAATATAAAAACTAGCATTATACTACCTTTATCCTTCAACAGCATAGACAACAGCAAACAACGTCAAAACGAAAGGCGAAAATCCAAGAAAATGACAAATCAGACAAATACGAGTGAAAAATAGATTGTTTTTACGACAATCTCGATAACGATTGTTTACAATATAAAACCAATGGGCGCTACAAATAACTCATGCCATACAGCTCCACGTGGAGCATAATATTTACATTTTATACGTAAATAATCGATACGATATTTTCTATCGATTGCAATAATTACGAAAAAGATAGAATCAATGTATGATTTTATATCGATTTTTGAAAATCGATAGAAGACGAATCACGCGTGAGACGCGTGATATCATGTTTGGCTCTTATCCCCGGTTAGGTTAGTAACCTAACCTAATGCTGATGTAGTCAATTTATTTTGTTTAGACTATATGCACTTGGTTTGTCTTGGTGTAATGAAAAAATTAATAAACATTTGGTTACAAAAAGGTCCTTTACATGTTCGTTTATCTGGTCTTAAATCAAAGCAGATTACTATTTCTCTTCTTAAAATAAAAAATTGTATTACTAATGATTTTGCACGAAAACCCAGAGGAATAGACGAAGTTAACCGATTTAAAGCAACTGAATTTCGTCAACTTCTTTTATATACTGGGCTTATAGTGTTTAAAAATATTTTATCAGAAGACTGTTACCAACATTTTTTAACATTAAGTATTGCCATGAGAATACTTTTGAGTTCAGATCATACTAAATATTCAGATTATGCACGTCAATTATTAAAATATTTTGTCAAAACTTTTCAACAAATTTATGGGTGTCATTTTATATCACACAATGTACATGGGTTGCTACATTTAGTAGATGATTATACAAGACATGGACCTCTTGATAATTGCAGTGCTTTTCCCTTCGAAAACTATATGAAAGAATTAAAAAAAATGCTTAGAAAAAATGAAAAACCATTACAGCAAGTAGTTAGACGGTATAAAGAACAACAAAATGTTACAATAAAACAGTTAAAAGATAATGATGCACTTCAGCTTAAAGTTAAAGAACCCGATTGTTTTGTTTTAACATATAATGGAACTATTGTTAAAATTAACGAATTTCTGCCAGATAATGAAATGTTTGTTGGCCATGCCTTCACAAGTAAAGAAGATATATTTATTAAACCATTGAAATCATCAAAACTTGATATATTCGTTGTCAAAACTCTGTCAGTACATTCAAGTCAATGGAAAATATCAGATGTTAAAAAAAAAATGATTATTTTTAATTTGGATAACGTACTTACTGCTGTACCGATTTTAAGATAGAACTATTTTGTAGTATTAATGTATTTACATATTATTATGGTTATGTAAATATTATTTGTAGTATTAAAATTAAATTTAGATCTGGTAATAACTTTGCATGTTATTACTAAATAAACAATAAATAAAACCTAATTTGTATAATGTTCGTTCAATTATGTACCTATGTATAATTTAAATGTTTAGTTATTATAATAACTGTACATATACATATTGTATGTTATTACAATTAACAATATAATATGTATATTAAGATATATAAAGTATTTATTTATGGTATAGTTTATGATAGTTTAAATAACTTCTATATTATGTATTATTTGTTTAATGTTAATATTTTATTGTGACGTTCAGAACTTCAATATTATTAATTAAGGTTTGGATTAACATAATAGACTTTAATATGTTTGTAACATAATAAAATAATTTTAATTTTATAGAATGTGGTCAGTTGTAGTTTTCACAAAGGATAACACATTAGCTGCGGTACCAGAATTCTGGTTCAGAAATGGCTTATGCTCATGGCCAAATAAAAATAGCACTAAATGGATTGAAAGACGCAAACAACCGAATGAATTAGAGTTCAAACAGTATAGGGCTAAGGTTTTGCTTAAAAATATAGGTATTTTTTTATTTTATTTTCATAGATATCAATGGCAATAATAATAATAAAAAATGTTGTTTTAGGTACCTATTTAGAAGCAAGGAAATTGGCAGAAGACAATTCTGAAGCATCATCTTTTGAAAATGTATATGAAGATACTAGAAAAAAAAAATCAAAAAATCCTAAAACATTCATCAATGATCAAATATCTAGTCCTCCTATGCTTGGATCCGATGGTAATAATTTAGCATAATTAAAATTAAAATCATAATATTTCTTTTCAGTACCTTGATCTAGATTCTAGACCTATAAATAAGTATAAATACTATTATTTATTGCAGAATCTATGAATGAAAATGAGGATGACTTTGACATTGAGAAGACATTAAAGCTTTCTAGTCCGGCTCATATTTCATTTGGACATGAACATACAGCAATAGAAAGTTATAACACGGACAATTCATCTGAGTATAAAAAAATAAAATTGAATCCTAGTAGCTCTTCAAAATCTACCTTTACTGAATCATCATCATCGCAGTCACAACAAATAGACTTAACACCTAAGCGTGGAATTACATTGCCAGAAGTACCAATTAAACCTTATGAAATTAACAATGATCAGTTGCAAAGTAATAAATAATTTGTTTTTTTCATACTTCTAAAGTAACAAATCATTTTAGTATCTAAAGATTGAAATTTATGTTTCAGAATTTATGAAATTTATTTCACGTGCATTAACTAACATGAAGTATGAAAACGAAGGAATTCAAAAACGCTTGGATATTATAACTACTTTGATTGAAAAAACTAATGAAAAAATAGACAATTCTATTTTATTTTCAACAAACCATACACTGAACACTACTGCAGGTTATGACAATGATATTCCTTGTATCAATAATAATGATGAACTGAAAAATGCAGAAGATAAATTAACTGATAATAGACAATACAGAGCCGAATTGGTAATTATAAAATTATAATTAAATTAAGATTTTTGTCTTATTATTTATGTTTTCAGATTGTATCATTAATGTGTCTAATGGGCAATGATGTTTCTGAGACCGTAAGAAGAATAATGCAAAAAATGTTTACTGATAAATTCTTAGCTGATTACTCATTTATTGGGTTTAAAGGAAAACACCAGTTTTCAACACTTCAAAGCTGCGCTGTCATATTTGGTAAGCCGAAGTATTAGCTTTAAGTTAAAAATATTATCACTATAATTAATAACTATTCTAACATTGTTCATTCTGTTTAAAATCATAAATAGTTTAAGAATCAGGGTTGCCACAAACATTCAAAATTAGGAGAAATTAAATACTTTACTATACTGATATTGCATTATATTATAACATTTTATAACATTCCAGGGTTGTTAATCGGTCACTTTTTCAACTAATATTTGCTTTTTTTATAATCTATTAGTCTTTTTTTTTTTATCTTTAATTACTTTTAATTTTGTTTATTATGGGCCATGGAAAACATTATGCATTCGTTATGACGTAAGCTATTTTTGTTCTTATTCATTATTTTCTCGAATTGAGTGAATTAATTTTTTATTATTATAAACATTTGTATAACATTTTTATTTAATGCTATCACTTTGCTAGTGTTTATTCATTTGTTTTGTGACAGTAGGTATATACAAAGGCATACCTACTTGGGAATTTGAAGCACCAGGTACACAATGAAATGGCGCTCATTTCCCATTAATTGTTGATAATATATACTAAATATATAGGCATAGTTATAATAAGGAGCAATATCTCATAATACATAAACATCTAATAGTAGTAAAAGTACCAACCGTGCACAACAAATTAACATAATCCAAATACTTATACATCTATATATCAGTTCAAACATTTACAATACATGCATTACCAATAGAAATTAAACATAGTAACTCTTTTAAGATTGTTAAACAAAATATTATACTCATGCTACTACTAGAACAAAATATAGACAGACTTATACCAAATGTATAAAACGATTGCATTTCTTATTATAATATAATATTATATTACATAATTTATTATTATTTATTGATAATATAAGTTTTATTGCTATAGGTGTATTGAATTATTTAACTACACATTGTTTACATAACACTACATTATTATATTATATGAACAAACAAAAAAAAAAAATTGTGTTTATTTATAATGATATTTTACTTATGTGTGGAATGTGTATTGCTAATTATAATAATGTAATTTATAAAATTAACTATTTAATGAATTTATATTTAAAATTGTGGGCTCGTGGGCTCATGGACCCATTATCTTCTTGAAGAAGAAGTGAAAATAAAAATAATAATTCCCTAGTAATTTTTCAATTATTAATGCCCCAAATTGAATTTTATTACATAACTTGATGTCCCTCGATATTTTACTATTGATACTCATTCAATATATTTTATTTTCATCAACATTTTATTAATACCTTCAAATTTAGTTGTAATACATTCACGTAGGCAACGCTCAAGTCTTAATTCATATATTATAATACCATAGGTGTTAGGCACTTGGGGATGTATAATATGCCTATATAACAAAAATATAATTAGCTGCAACAGCTGTACATAATTTGTTACATACATTAAAGTAACAATTATATAGTAAAGTTTTACTTTTGGCAAGGAATAAAATGCATGAATTGATGCAAATATCAACTTCTGAAAAAATATTGAAAATTCATATTTGAATTCTTATTTTGTGGCAATCCTGAATAAATGTATATTTATCATATATATGCATATATTTATTAAATATTTTTTTGTTGTTATATTATTATATCTAATAAACTTGCATTCTACTTATTTAGAGTCAATACACAAAATTAAAAAATATAAGGACACCCCAACAAAGGACATTGAAAAATCGATCAAAGGTTGGTTGGCTCAGGCACCATCAAGAATTAAAAAACGAAGAGAGAAAAAAAATACAACCTATGATAATGATGATAATAATTAAGTCTATTTTTAAATTTGTAATTAAGATTTTAACTTCAGATTTTATATGTAATGATGTAATGTATTGATATTAAATGTTCAATTATAAGTATACTAAATAAACACAATAAACATACATTTTGAAAACATGGTTTTAGTGCCCCACCCACCAAAATATTGGGTATTTGTGCCTATGCTACGAATAATAATATATTATACTTAAAATTTTTGTAAGTCGAAAAAAACACTGATTCCTGTTATATTATAATAGTTCGATACTTCCATGCGATTATTTTATTGTTAGCCACTAACTTTTACATTTTTTTATGTTTTGAGTTGTTTTCCATTGTTGAGACAGATAAAAATCATTATACAAAGTGATATATTATGAACATTGTATAATGTACCTATATTAGATATTTGATACAATGGTCAATGGTGAATGGGTCACCAAATAAATCATAGATACACTTATCACTTACCTATGTTATATGTTGCAGGTACCTATTATAGGTACATTGTTACGCGAGTTGTATTACGTAAATATTATATTAAATAATAATCAATTAAATTAACAATTAATTATGTAACAATCAATGATTTAACAATGTTATTTTGAGAATTCCAGAGTATACCTACCAATCCTGACCTAATTTGTTCTAATATGTTAATAGTTAATACGGCTGAATCCTCTAATTTGACTTTGTAGCATATATAATGGGTTAGCTCAATTCACGATAAAATAATTTTCTAATAATTGTATAATTTTTATTTTGAAACAAACTTTTTTTTTAGTCTTAGTTATTTAAATAGTTAATATAGTGCCTTTTCTTACATGGTATGTATTATGTAACAAATATGAATAAAGTTCAATTTTGGATTTGAACGTGGCCCGTGGGAAGTACATAGGAGGTTATCAAATATCTGTAGTGCCAAACAAAGCAATATAGGCTAAATATTACGAACTAATAATTACATTAAACAGTCAGGCTATTGTATTAATTGTAGGTACATTTATCATTTGCATGTTTATTAAAAATAATATGTCTAGATAATAATTTCATAATTCTTGTCACGTGCCATTAAGCCTACAAAATATGTTGTTATTTTTTCTTTCTAAAAAGTATTGTTTTGTGGGACTTTGTTACACTATTATTTTCTATGGATTCTAAAATAAAAGCGTTTGCCCCCGGCCCAACAGAGTGCAAGAACTGAAAGCGAATGGCTCCACCCCCGTGAGCATGCCTATGGGCTTATGCGCATTTATGCACAAACGAAAATTAAAGCTGCGAATTCCAGTAGGAAGGGTGATAAAATATATCTGATTTGAATTGAGAAACATATCGATATTTATGTTTCAAAATCAAAAATGTGATAATCGGGGATAAACGCATGAAATATTCGGGTGGTGAGGTTTGAAAAAATTGTATAATCTTTGTACTTAAAGCGTCCCATACACGAAACGATCGGTTTGTCGATTTGTCGACAAAAAAGTTGTTGGATATATCGACAATCCACGCTACTCCACAGACAGTACAATTTGTCTGTCGATATGTTAGTTGGAGGCTGGTAGTCTAACCGTGGAATAGTCTGTATTCGACAGTATTCGGTGTTGTGTTGTATTGAGTTTGCGTTTCGTTGTGTTACAATTTTTATGATTTAAATTTTAAAGTTAAGTTAAGTTTTTAAATATGTCAATGTTGGAAAAAAAACGAAAAGCTTTAATTGCTGTGGCACTTGTTTGGTGCGTAGATGATGAAGAAAAAAGAAAGAAAAGAAAATGGTCAAAACAGTGGTTATTGGAAAGGAGGAAATATTCGCATATAAACTTACTACGGCATTTAGAAACAAATGAACCATCTGACTTCAAAAATTACTTGAGAATGGAAAATCATTTATTCCATCAACTATTAAATTTAGTTAGGCCACATATTGAAAAGCAAAATACCGTCATGCGAGAATCAATTTCTGCCGAAGAACGACTTGTTGCTACTCTGCGTTTCTTAGCTACTGGTCGGAGCTATGAAGATTTGAAATTTTCGTCAGCTATTTCAGCTCAAGCTTTAGGAAAGATTATTCCAGAAACTTGTTGGGCCATATACAAAGTTCTACGAAATGAGTATTTACAGGTAATTCAACATTTAATATTAAATTTGTATGCAAATATACACCAATATGTAAATAAAAAAATTTAGTGCGGAAAAAAATCCCCAGACTAAAGTATTGGCTGAACAAATATTTTTTAAACGTTAATTAGTATCTATAATTATTAGCTCATTATTAATATTTAATTACAAATACGTATATTACATTATATTATATATTTATACATTATATCATTTAAAAAGTTAATAACAAAATATTATTTATGATACAATTATTTACATTATCATTAATATTCTATTATCATTTATCCCTATATTATATTAATTTTTAAAATGATAATATAATATACCTACGTATTTGTAATTAAATATCATATTATTTATAATACATTTTAATTCCTTAAACAGTGAAATAATGACATACTATATTATTTACATAATAATATATATAATATATAATGTATATTTGGTTTTATAATTTTTGCAATCTATAATCCGTTGTATTTTACATAGTACTCCATTTTTTTTATAGATGCCAAAATGTGAAAATGAATGGAAACAAGTAGCTTTAGAATTTAAGACGTTATGGGATTTTGATAATTGCCTAGGAGCTGTAGATGGGAAACATGTACTAATAAACAAACCTCCAAATAGCGGTTCTTATTTTTATAATTATAAAGGAACGTTTAGTGTTGTACTTTTTGCAGTAGTGAACGCAAATTATGAATTTCTTTACGTGCATAGTGGTACTAATGGAAGAGTATCTGATGGAGGTGTCCTGAAAGAAACAGATTTCTATAGATTATTTGAAAAAAAACAATTGAAAATACCACAACCTCAGGCTCCACCACTAAGTGAATGTGATTTACCTTATGTTTTCTTAGGCGATGAAGCCTTTCCCTTGATGGAAAACTTTATGAAACCTTATTCACAGTATAGTGCTGGTCTAGAAGAACACATTTTTAACTATAGACTGTCTCGTGCTCGACGTGTAGTTGAAAATGCATTCGGGATTTTAGCTGCAAGATTTCGGGTTTTTTTACAACCATTGAATATTGACGTTCGAAATTTAGATGCAATTGTAATGAGCAGTTGTGTGTTACATAATTTTTTACGAAGAAACTCAAGCAACTACTATACTTCTTCTAACCAATTAGATACTGAAAATTTAGATACAGGTAATATAACACAAGGTCAATGGCATCAAATTGGGGAAATGGTACCAATCCAAAAAACAACTCATTATACAGCTCAAAATGCTAAAGACGTAAGAGACAAATTTAAACAGTATTTTAATAATGCAGGAAAAGTGTCATTTCAAGAAAGAATGGTAAATATGAGCCAATAAATGATTACCTAAATTTGATATAATATTAACTACCTATACGGCTATACTATACTATAAGTATATTATACTTACATATATATTTATGTATTATTAATTCCCAAAATTATATTGTATAATATGTTTCAAACATAGGTATATTGTTACATCTAAACAATTAATAAATATAAAAACTTGTGTTATTATAAATTTATACAATTCACTTTATTGTAACTATATAACAAACAACAACACTTTTTAATAATTAGTTTTAAAATTAGCTTGTAAAGTTATAATTCTTAAATTATTTATTCTATTTTTTTTACATTTAACATGTTATATGTATTTTATTATTTTTGGACTGTAATAACATAGCTACCTACTATGTTAAAAAAATTTAAAATAAATAAAGAATTTCAATTCTGTTTTATTTATAAATGTGTACATCGACACTTAGAAAATAAAATATACTAAATTTGTTATATTCATATAGACAATTTTCACTATATGAATTATTAATATATACCTAATGATAAACTAATGAAAAAAGTAGTATCAATAAAATACTATTTTTTATAAGGCAATAAGCTTTACTTTTTAAATATCAACATGTCATTCAAATTTTGAATAGAATTCTGAGTCGGCTCATCAGTATTATCCATTGATTGATGTTGAAGCTGTTGTTGGTTGTTAATGTACTGTTGTTGGTTGTTAATGTACTGTTGTTGTACTGTTGATTGTTGCTTTTGAAAATTAATATTATAATGGTCTTCTGGTTGGTATTGTTGTTGCTGTTGGTACAATGCAGCCATTTGATTACTTTGTGAATAATCAAATGGCAAAGTAAAACGTGGGTCAGGATAAGGATTGGAAAATTGAAAAGAGTTAGCTGTGAGTTTACCGATTCTCCCATAATACATCACTTCTGATATTATTTTTTCTGATAATAAACGTTGATCTTCTGTCATACCCTTTAGTTGCAATGCAAACCTTTTTCCAATTACTGAAGTTTCGTCATCTTCACTTGACGTACCTAAAGATTTCATAGTTTCACTTGCTAGATCCATAAATTCAATTATTTTTGCAATAATCGATTTTTTTTGTTTTTTTTGGTGGGTTGAAACTTGGCGTTCCTGGATCGATATTTTGAAGAGTAGGAGATTCATTTGGTGCTAATACATCAATCATAGAGTCACTGTCTATGAATAACTAATGAAATACTACCAAGATATGATAAACATTAATTATACCACTATATGGAA